>LGRX02025335.1:0-10135 GCA_001247695.2 Cymbomonas tetramitiformis | reverse complement strand
GACGGGTGGTGGCATCAAGCCGATGGGTCAGGAGTTGCGTGTTAAGAGGGTTGTTAGCACTCCCTACGCGCCCCCGGACCCGTGGCGTCACCGAGGTACGGTGTGGGTTGCGGTGTGTATGGTAGTCGCATGGGTTAGTGCGCAGGCTGTTGGTGACGGCTGCGATGTGGGGACAGCTCCCTGGACACGCGCCTGATCCTTAGGGGCTCCATGTGATAGTGGGCGGTACCATATTATGGGCGACGGTGTGCATGGTGGGACGGCGCCCGGTTGTAGAATGTTGGGATGTTCCATATGTGGGGACAGCTCCCCGAGCACGCGCATGTAACCCGAGGTATGTTTTGTAGTGGGTTGTTGTGGATGCCCATGGGTCAGGAGTTGCGTGTTAAGAGGGCTGTTAGCACTCTCTACGCGCCCCCAGACCCGCGACGGGTGGTGGCATCAAGCCGATGGGTCGGGAGTTGCGTGTTAAGAGGGTTGTTAGCACTCCCTACGCGCCCCCGGACCCGTGGCGTCACCGAGGTACAGTGTGGGTTGCGGTGTGTATGGTAGTCACATGGGTTAGTGCGCAGGCTGTTGGTGACGGCTGCGATGTGGGGACAGCTCCCCGGGCACGCGCCTGAACCTTGGGGGCTCCATGTGATAGTGGGCGGTACCCGGGTATTATGGGCGACGGTGTGCATGGTGGGAAGGCGCCCGGTTGTAGAAGGTTGGGATGTTCCATATGTGGGGACAGCTCCCCGAGCACGCGCCTGTGGCCCGAGGTATGTTTTGTGGTGGGTTGTTGTGGATGCCCATGGGTCGAGAGTTGCGTGTTAAGAGGGCCGTTAGCACTCTCTACGCGCCCCCAGACCCGCGACGGGTGGTGGCATCAAGCCGATGGGTCGGGAGTTGCGTGTTAAGAGGGCTGTTAGCTCTCCCTACGCGCCCCCGGACCCGTGGCGTCACCGAGGTACGGTGTGGGTTGCGGTGTGTATGGTAGTCACATGGGTTAGTGCGCAGGCGGTTGGTGACGGCTGCGATGTGGGGACAACTCCCCGGACACGCGCCTGATCCTTAGGGGCTCCATTTGTTAGTGGGCGGTACCGTATTATGGGCGACGGTGTGCATGGTGGGCAGGCGCCCGGTTGTAGAAGGTTGGGATGTTCCATATGTGGGGACAGCTCCCCGGGCACGCGCATGTAACCCGAGGTATGTTTTGTGGTGGGTTGTTGTGGATGCCCATGGGTCGGGAGTTGCGTGTTAGGAGGGCTGTTAGCACTCCCTACGCGCCCCCAGACCCGCGACGGGTGGTGGCATCAAGCCGATGGGTCGGGAGTTGCGTGTTAAGAGGGCTGTTAGCACTCCCTACGCGCCCCCGGACCCGTGGCGTCACCGAGGTACGGTGTGGGTTGCGGTGTGTATGGTAGTCGCATGGGTTAGTGCGCAGGCTGTTGGTGACGGCTGCGATGTGGGGACAGCTCCCCGGGCACGCGCCTGAACCTTAGGGGCTCCATGTGATAGTGGGCGGTACCGTTGCATATGTATTGACAGCCACTGGACAGGGGAACCGCATGAGGTGTACAAAATGACAAACGGTCCATGGGGGATCCCACCGCGTCCGAAGGCTTCGACCACCTTACGTACTCGGGAAACAGCACTCGCCTTCTTGAAGGAGTTGCGGGGAGTCACCCGGTGGGGCGATGGGCATAAGCATTTGTTGCACACCTCAACCGCCTCCAACGGCGCAAAATACGCAAAGCACCTCAAGGCGCATGCGGCTTTGAAGGCTTTCGAGTCCAAGTTGTTGGCGGTATTGTCCTCTTGGCCTCGCGATGATGGTGAAGTCGACAATGCTCTGCAGGACATTGTGTCCAAACTGACTATCATCATACGGGAATGCACTGCGCATTCCATAGAACCTCGGGTACGTATTCAATGTTGGTGTGATATGAGTTCCACATGTCATAGGTATGTTGAATATACGTTACAAACGTATTGATTCGTACGTGCAGGATATGGAGTATTTGAGAGAGCAGACCAGACTTTTCTTTGAGGACTTGGAAGCGAATGGTCCTCCACAGTGGCTTGCAATCAACACCCATAAAATCTGGCACTGTGTCGATCTGCTCCTGCGATTCGGACCTGTGCGTGAATGGTGGATGTATGCCTTCGAGTCCATGAATGGCAAGCTAGCTAGGTGGGTGAAGAACAATGCGTTCCCCGTGGCAAGCATCATGAACGGCTATCTAAGGTTGAAAACCTTGCGCTCCCTACGAGGCATCCTGACCATGCTTTTGAACCGAGAAAGAGCTACTGTCGGCCGTGTCCCGCGGGCTTTGATGGCGGGCCCCGCTCCCGGCATCGTGGTCACTACCTTCGGGGAGAAGGGCAAGCCATTGGAGCTAACGTCCTTGGAGATTGACCAACTCACCCGCTGGATGCGAGCGAGTATTCCCGCTTACCGAAAGCTTTTTCAACAATATGCTGAGTACGACCTGTTCCGGCGGAGGTGCAACCTGCAAGCTCGCACGCATGTACTATCTGTAGTATACCTGCAACATATTGTCAACTTGTTTCTGTATGTTTATCATATATTGTAAGTATACTAAGAATATGTTGTAATCACAGGGAGAATGCCGCGCGCTCTAAACAAGCACTGCGGAACCGACAAGAGGTGGGTGGCGTGCCCGCGATCGCGTTCGGTCCATTGGAGGACCCTGAAGGATGGCTTGGTCGTCAATACACGGCTTACGAGAAGTCGCTCATGATGGGTCCCGAACCCATGTGTTCCAAGTACAACAACGTGAACATCGGCGGTGTCTTCTATCGCACTAGAGACGGGGACAAAGGGAAAGTGACAACCCAGTGTTTCGCCCGCGCATCCTTCCCCAAGAATGATGCCGATGCCGATGACGAGTGGGAGGACAGGTACGACCTCAACCACCAGTTTGCATGCTTCTTTGCCTTTTCGTATATCTCTGCAACATATATGCAATACGTCCCCAACATATTGAGGGTATGTCGTACGTATATTACAAAAACATCGAACATTTCGTGCGCAGGTATGGTATCATCAACGCCATTCTGCGGGTTAGCATTGGCGGTGTGCTCTACACTTTTTTAAAGTGTGATTGGCTACCCGTGCCCACGGAAGCTCAGATCGCAAGCTTCAAGCAGAAGAACTCCATCCTCGGCGTGGACAAGGTGTCCAAGGCTTACTACACCTTCAACCCATGGGACACCTCCAAGTACACTATGGACAACCGAGAGCCCTACCTACTGGCCAATCAAGTCCAAGCGCAAGTAGTGATAGTCAAACACCCCTGCATGGATTCAGCGGTGATACTTGATACGAGCGACCGCAATATGGAGAAACTTGCACTCGTTGATAGGCCCGTAGGTAGTGATGGTCACTTTGGCACATGCGGGAAGTGTAGAGTCGGTGGCGAGCTCCTCCTGTGTGAGAGGGCAGGCTGCAAAGAGGCTATGCACGTGCGATGCGCAGGGCTCACCGACATCCCCACTGGAATGTGGTACTGCAGAAAGTGTGATGACGCATAGTAGTGCCTCTGTGCACATTTGATATACCTGTAATATACCAGATACGTATTGCGGACATATTGTAAGTATTATGCAATATGTGAGCAGCAGGGGGTCTTACCCCTTTACCCCATGCAGTCATGTGTTGCATAATTCACTCTGATTGTAGACATATTGCACATGTACTAAAGATATTCTGCATGAGGGATTGTTTCAATATGTGTTCAACACATATATTGCAAACGTGTTGAATGATTCATCTGATTGTAGACATATTGCACATGTACTAAAGATATTCTGCATGAGGGAATGTTTAAATATGTGTTCAACACATATATTGCAAACGTGTTGAATGATTCATCTGATTGTAGACATATTGCACATGTATTGAACGATTCCTTATGCGTGAATGTTTCAACATGTGTTCAACACCTGTTCAGTATGTGTGTTGCAGGCGGTTGCAGACATATTGAACACCCCTCCAATCGTTTTGCCTTATTTCAATACATCGGGGCCCCAATTCAAAAAGCCCCCAGAACCGACTTCTGCGATACGCGTCCAAATGCCGTGAAAACTTGTCCCCATAACGCTAGACCCTTCCTTAGATGATACCAAGTGCTAGTGGGTGAGTCTGACACCATTTGGGTGCCCATGCTAGCATACTCATTTTCGCTGTGTCCAGGCTGATCGCGGTTCAATAGTTTGGCCAATATGTTACACGTGTATTGGAATGTCCAGATATTAGCATACCGTCTCCAATATGCCTCCAATATGCCTCCAATACGTGTTCAACACGTGTATTGAACCCGTCTAGAAACGTAGGGTCAGCAGGGTATGTTTGGCATCCTCGTTCAAGACAAAGACGGCACGGCTGTTCATGCGCGCGTTTTTGATAGTCGGGTATGCCGTCACCATGGCTAGACGGCACACCGCGCAATGTGTGGCCGGGTCCCAGATCAGATAGTAAGCTTCCACGCGGCCGTATTCAAATGCATCGGCTTCAGAGGATGCTAAGGCTACGTTGTAGGAGATTCTGGTTACTGCCCTGGTGTACATCGTGGACGTGAAGTCCTCGTCGCCGTGCCGCATTCGTGGAAAACATAGGACGTCCAAGGCGTCCCGTTCTAGCTCGTATCGCTCACCGTGCATGGCACGCAAGGAAGCCGCCAGGCCCGGCAGCAGCCTTCCTTCCGCATCGGCGCTTAGCGCGGATACAGCCACGCCACCGCGGATGATGTGATGACCGACATCCATGAAGTGACACGCGAGCCCCGGGTCATCGCGGAAACCCGGGCCGTCCTCTTTCACCGAGTGCGCGATATAGTCTGGAAGGAACCGGATCACGGGGTACAAGTGGGCCATGTCATCTACACGGTCTTTCAGCAAGTAGGCGTTACCGATGCATGAATCGCTGGCCTTCCCCCCCACCGGCTCCGGCACCACCCCCTTCGCCTCCCCCAACAGGCGCTCCACCCATAGCTCGATGTTGGAGCTGACAACGCCTACCTTCTCCTCTTGCTTGCACAAGTGTACCACGGTTAGGCGTAGATTCAGCGTCAGCATGTTCATAGGGCACTCGTTCTCAATAATGACAGCGAACTCCCTCATACGCAGCTCCGCTTGTGCGCGAGCCTCTGCGCGGTCTTCGATTGTGCCGGCGCACACCTGCCGGATGAAATATATCACAGCCTCCCTCAGCTTCCACCAAGCCCTGTCCAACTCTCGGTTGAGACTCTCCAGGACGTCCATGAATACCAGCGGGCTGAATATCAAAATGAAGTTGAGCCAGTCCTCCATGGTGTAGTTCCCTGCAAACAAACCAAGCGTTTCGGGCGACATCAGCATGCATGCACCGTTCATTCAATCAATGGTCAACCCATACAACGGGCGGGCCCATGCACACAATGCACGTAGATCTCGCATGCATGGGAAGAACAGCTTTCCTGCCATCATGCCTGCCAGCACACCTACCTGCATATTGCACCACGTCCTGGTACTCACGGTGCATGTCGTGCGGGGCACACAGCCCTTTGCCGTTCTTCTGTAGCTGCTTTAGCTGCGCGGCGTTGAAGTAGCACGTGTCATCGCAGTTGGGCACCTTGTGGCGGAACATCTTCACAGTACTCTTCACGACACCGAAGGTCATACAGTGCATGAAAGGCAGCACGTATGCCGACATGGCGGTGAAATATTCCAGGGCCTCCAGGGGACCCTTACCGTCGCGCCCGGTCCGCATGGGATCAGCGCCCTCCTGGGTTAGCTTGACTAGTTCCTCGTGATCCTCCTGGGTTAATAGCACCGACGGGTCCCAGGCATGAACCGTCTCCCGTCCGGTAAATAGCTTTGTGCGATAGGCTTGGCATAGCCTAGGCAATACATCCCACCAGTTGGTCCGGGGGTGCCCTCCCACAGGCTCAGGTAATCGTTGCGTCTGGCAGCCACCGGAGCGAACATTCCCAGATCGTTCCGCGCAACGGTGTCACAGTAGCACAGCACCAGAAACACACTGAACTTATCATGCCACTTGCCAAAGTAACCATCGTATACTCGGAACGGCGTGCCTTTGTCGCCAGCGTGCCCGTCGCGTAACTCCTTGAGCTCCTTCACGAGGCGCTCTTGGATCACGTCATTGTTCTTCCAGTGCTGCCTAGGGCCCGGAACCACAATTACGAGCCCGGTAAATTCCATCCTAACCCGATCCTGCGAACACCCCCATGGATGCACCGTCAGTCCTCCCTTCTTCAATCACCGGGAAGCCTTCACAGCCAGACACGCTAGCAGGTGTACAACCTACAGCACGCAAGGCGGGACGCAGTGCACCTTGCATACGCCTACACTGCAGAAGCAGACCAGCAGCAGGGGACCACCTGCATGCGTTACACTGGTTAGCCTTATTCAAGTAACAAGGCACATCGCAACGGTTCGAGTTGCAGATTGTGGCGGCGTGTACCCGAGGGTGCAGGTCCGCGCTCCGCATCGCTCCGAACCTCGTGGACCATCCCCTGCACCGTGCGCGCCACATTCCCACCATTACGCCCGGTGGTGTGTCCCCACCCTCACGTGCAACGCATCGTTTGCACCATAGCGCTGTTCAGGTCAGCCATTTCATTCAACATACATCAAGGGGAGGGGGGGGGCTTGGTTGTAGTAGGAGTGCTGGGTGTCGGCTGGACTCACTGTTTGTCGTGCTTCTTCGCCCGTGCGTCATCCTCACCGTATTCCACAGCCATTCCAGCCCGAACCATTCCAGGTTTCATGGGATCCGTGCTTTCTGTTTCCTGCAGCAGCCGGCCCCCAACCGTGCTGTGCTCGTTGATCCGCGCCACGTGCGGGCTGGTCATGACGTATGCGTTTGTAGGCGCTCTCGCCTGCGTATCAGCACGCATCTTTGCAAACTTCGCATTGCGCATCCAGCGTCTGACTAGCCGTTTCACCGGGAAGTAGAAATAGTACTCCTGCGGGCGGTACACCTCACCCCGCGCCGTACGTGTCACACTGTATCTCTCCTCCTCGCACCACCCGACCGGCACTCCCGCCGCATCCCACGCGATGGGAACCCCGCATTTCTCCTGCGCTGGTTTCTTGGTCTCTGCTGGAAAGGTTCTGTGATACTTCGGACACACATGCACTGCGTAGTCCCACACGGTCTCGGCACCAATCAGGCGTAGCATGTGCCAGAGCGACCCCGGTAAAATGGTGTTTGCTCCACCCAGCAGCATCTTCAAGATTTTCATGAACGTGTTGAAGTGCGCGTCTGTCCACTGCTGCCGCCGTTTCATGTCCAGCAAATACCACACAGCTTCCTGCAGCGTCACTCCGTGGGGGCTCGCCAGCCCCTGCGTTAGAAGCGGATCCATCTTTTTGGGACTGAGTTCGGCCGACTCTGGCGCGTCCAATGTCTCCACTTTCGCTGGCTCCGGCGCGTCTACCGTCACCGCTTCCCCTGCCTCCGGAGGGTCCACCGTCACCTCTTTCGCCGGCACCGGCGCGTACACCGTCACCTCTGCGTGATGAGCCAGCAGCAAGGCGGCCGCCTCTTCCACCTCGATTTCCATGCCCGCCTTTGCAGCTAGTTCCTGCGAGTGGCCGTCCCCTCCTGGCTTAGTTTCTGTGCATATTCTGCGTGCGCTGCATGCCCCTGCGCATGTTGCATGACGTGCATACTACAATACGCACTACATGATGTATCAGAAAGACGCACAGGCGTTTCCACGTCCTGTCCGAGCAGGGCGTACATCGTAAAGAAAGTCCGGGATGGAGAGGAGGTCCGCCTCCGCATCACCACCTTCGTCCGTCTCCTCCGCGATGTCTTCTTCCGGGATGTCCGGCAAATCCAACACCTCCTCCCAGTATGCATTTTCGGCTGGGGTGGGGGCATCCGACGACCCCCCTTCCTCGCAATGACTCAATCCCATATATCCCACGGCCTGTGCGTCCGCCAGGTCGTGGTTCGTATCATTCCCATCTGCGCCGGCTCCTCCCACCAGGGTATACCGCATTCTCTTGTTGGGTATCCTCGCCTGCTGAGAATCATCATCCGCTGTTTCCGCAAACACTGGGGCCGCCTCCATCTGGTGGCCAGCGGAGATGGCAATGAGCCAATGACACGGTGCCTTTGATCAAACTGAACTCCCAGAGATTGCATGTGGCCTATGAGCACGTCAATCCGTCCCTTGTGCTCCTTTCCGGCGCGCCCTACCTGATCAGGTATGCCCAGCGTGCACAAGTCGTCGGGGGTGAAGAGGGAGCGAATGCTTGGGCGCTTGATGTCACGGTAAGCGCGTTGCGCCAACTCCAGTAGCCGGGCGTCGGTCACGTGCCGGTTATCCCACGCGGTTGGGAGCTGCGCTGTTTGGCACGTGACGGCTTCCCCCCCGGCTCGCCGTTTCCCCCGCGCGCCGTCCACCGGGCTCGCCCCCCCACCTGCTAGCTCTCTGGGGCCCACAGGCGGTCCCCGGAAGCTTGTTATCCGCATCCTATTATCGATCATGCACCCGAGAGTTGTCAATCTGTCAGCAAGCTGACCAAGCCAACGGAGCTTTGTGTCATTTTGCGTCTTCGTGAGGCGGCCGCCGGCCTTCCTTGGGATCCATCCGATGTCCACACCAAACCGTGACACTTTGGGTGTCATGCTTTGCCCAATATCCAGGCTTTGCAGTTTGCGCAGGATGACGGCGTCATCCAGTTCAGCCATCACCGCGCATACCTAAGACAACTTGTTTTTCAAACACGCACGTCGTCCGATCAAACCGATTCTATCATATTACTGCATTTTTCGATCTAACCGCTTTTATGCAACGGACATTCGACGAATGCCGCCACGTCATCCTTTCCTCACACTTTTGGTCGATGTACGTAGACATCGCGCTCCCGTCGTCGCAGCCCAGACACGAGACAGACCTCAGATCGAGATACCCACATCGCAATCGAATGGTAAAGCGAGCGCGAGCGGAGCGGGGGCGGAGCCCCCGCGACGCGACGCGGGAGCGACGAGTGGGCTTCGTTGCTATAATAATGGTTGTACACTGGGGGTACCCAACTAAAGTTGAGCCGTTCAATGTTTTCAGATGCATCGGGGACATCGGAAGGTCCGAAGAGATTTCTGGCGAACAACGGAGGAATGTATCGTATTTTGATCTCTGGAATCATACATGGACTGTCAGATTCGGAAAATTGCTACTGTTAGAAATGAACGGACCAGTTTAAGTTGGGCAGCACTATTGTACACCTTCGGTGCGTCGGCTGGGAGCGCTTCAGCATGCGAGCAGCGTTCATGATAGTTGATAGCAGTCGTGTACCAGCGCATCTCTGATAACTTTATTCATATTTCTTTTCTTTATTTTTCTTCCTTATTTTCTTTCTTTCTTTCTTTTTATTCTTTTTATCTTATTTGCTGTTTTTGGTGCTTCATATAGGCTTCTAGCCTTATATTCAACTGTTTTATTTGCATGACATATACTGGCTATACAGCCTAGCAATACTATCACTTTTCGATATAATGTATGGTCGCAAACCTATAACATCTATATCCTTATATCAGTCTTGGCTTACAGCCTAACACTAACATGTACAACTTGTCCTTAATTCATTCTCTTGATCAACACTAACTGAGGTCCACTTTTCCAAGCTCCCCTTTCAACATGTTGCTCTCTAACCATCACTAGCAGGATTCCTGTATTGACATCTGCCATCGACCAATCATGTGCACATATATGCCTGATTCTGATACTCCTCCACCAATCATCATGCAGATCACGATATTGCCATTGCAGATCTTTCTGGAATCCACCAGATCCTCAATATAATTATTGTCATTGCAGATCTTCTCCTGAAATCTGCCTTGCCATCAATTATTTCTTCATACAGCTGTGACCGGCATGCAACAAGGCCCTTGCAGCATGCAACCACCCGTCACCAGCATGCAACCTGGCATATGTAGCATGCAACCTGGTCTTTGTCGCATGCAACCTGGCCTCTGTGGCATGCAACCAGACATCTGTAGCATGCAACCTGGCCCATGTAGCATGCAACCTGACATTTGTAGCATGCAACCTGGCCTCTGTCGCATGCAACCTGGCCCCAGTGGCATGCAACCCGACATCTGTCGCATGCA
>LGRX02025333.1:0-49503 GCA_001247695.2 Cymbomonas tetramitiformis | reverse complement strand
AGGTGTCGTAGTCGGAAGCTTTCTGTGGTAAAGGAAAATACCCACATAGATGTTCTTGTTGCTCATGAGAGATACGGTCGACACCATGATCACATAGCCGCTGAAACGCATTCAGGGTGGCTGCCTCCTCCTTCGCTGGAAGCAGCTGCACTTCCTGCAAGGGTGGAGAGCTGTCAATGTCGGGATAGCTGTTCATTACTTCCAGACCTTTGGTCAAGTCCTCGTCTACGCCTTTGGGAAGACATGGCTTAATATGGTCCCCCCCCCTTTGTACTTCATGCGAACTACGCCACGCTCGTCCTTTTGGAATTCCACGTAATGCACGTCGCGCACCATACCTCCATATCCCGTCAGGCCCCAGTTCAGATGCGGCTTCAACCACTTTTTGAAGTCCAGCTGCTGACCCTGAACTTGTACCACCTTCAAGAACTTATTTCCCGGCCACGATATAAGCCAGCTGATATAGTCTTCGAGTAAGATGAGTCATCGACCTGCTTTTGTAGCATCCTTACCGAATATGTACATCTTCATCAAACCGAACCAACCATCAACATCGTTGTGGGTGTGCCCAACCATGAGGTGATGCAACACGAGTTTGTGGTAGATGCCATAATGAACCAGCCGGGCGCAAAAGCCGAACGTGTAGCGATTCCAGTTTTCAGAGCCTCCGTCAACTTGAAGATGCAACGTCTTCCTGAAGAAGCGTTTGCCAGTATGACCCAAAGCCAGGAGCATAAGCAGGTTGGTAAATGATGTCAGCATCATGTTCGCGCCTTTGGGTTGGCTCCAAGGAAAACTCAGATTGAAGAGCGACATGCAACCATGTAGTATAGTGAGCTGCAGATGCAAGTTGAAGAAATTTTGTTTCTTCTCGTTGATGTGTTTCACTTGATGAGGGGCGTGAGGCACCACGGTATTCTTGTTTGCCGCCCGGTCAAGGGCGATGGAGTCGATCTCCCCAAGAGGATCAGCGCGTTCTCTCCTGCGTGCGTCGCAGCAGTTGCGTTGATACTTGTGCGTCTCGCTGTGTGATTCCGTCAGCTTAGTTAACTCCTTCCAAGCGTCATGTTCTGGGTCGGAAGCCTGCAACGTAGCCCAACGCGCGTCAAGGTTGTCGCAGATCGAACACATGCCTGGCACTTCCACCTTCTTCCGAATACGGATGTCCGGTTCCTTCTTGACCAAGTGCCCGCAGTATTTCCGGAAGGTCTTATTTACGACAAGGACCGGTTCCGCCACCAGGCGTCGGTAATTAATATACTCGACGTCGTAATCCAGCGGCTTGATCTGTAGCGACCCATCGGTTGGCATGTCTTGTGGAAGACCTTTTAACATGTGAACCATAGCCCAGTCCTTAAAAGCGTCGTAACAATGACCGAACGGCTTTTTGGGGATCTTTTTTCTCTTGAAAAACCGTCCGTCTTCGGAATCATGCCATCCATTGCTAGGGCAGCCTTCTGATACCGAAAGAATGAAGCACGTGGCAAGCCCCATAAGTTGCGGAAAGTGACAGCGCATACCCTCTTGTCACCGAACTTGAACGGGGTGCTGATACAAGGGATGCAACGCTCTCCTGTTTTGGAGTCCCGCACGACTGCATCAGCAATAGTGGAAGTCAGCACAGAAGTGAGCTCTCTCTGAGATAGAAGATTCTTATGATTATAGTTTCTTTCGTAGGAAGCGTACGCAAACTGACGATCGCATCTCTCAGAGCATCCGCATGAATATTCAGCCGAGCAAAACGTGGCGATATTGTTTCGCTGTTTTTTGTCAAGCTGCTTTCTGGAGGGTCTCTTTTTGCGGGACTCCATGTTTTGAGCAGAACAAAAAATACTTACCTGAGTCGGGTAATAAAACCGCTTTAGGTGTGTCTGTTTCGTGACATTGGTGACGAATTCTTCAGGAATTCTTTCAGGGCCCCAGAGCCCTTGACGAATTCTGAGAATTCGTCGAGGGCCCTCGACGAATTCTCAGAATTTGTCACGGGCGCTTAGGCCCCGCTCGACGAATTCTCAGAATTCGTCACGGGCGCTGGGGCCCCGCGTGACGAATTCTCAGAATTCGTCACGGGCGCTGATGCCCCGCTCGACGAATTCTCAGAATTCGTCACGAGCGCTGGGGCCCCGCGTGACGAATTCTCAGAATTCGTCACGGGCGCTGGGGCCCCGCTCGACGAATTCTCAGAATTCGTCACGGGCGCTGGGGCCCCGCTCGACGAATTCTCAGAATTCGTCACGGGCGCTGATGCCCCGCTCGACGAATTCTCAGAATTCGTCACGGGCGCTGGGGCCCCGCTCGACGAATTCTCAGAATTCGTCACGGGCGCTGGGGCCCCGCTCGACGAATTCTCAGAATTCGTCACGGGCGCTGGGGCCCCGCTCGACGAATTCTCAGAATTCGTCGAGGATTTTGGTAGATTGTTCCCACCTTGACACAATCTTGCGGTTTTTCGTCACCGGTGCCCAGGTAGTTGTTTAACAATTTATTGTCTGGGTACCGGTGACGAAAACCGCAAGATTTTACTCTATATTCTGCACTTCAAATTTCTCCACAATTATGACTTCCGCACAAGAACTGTTTACTAAGGCCCTTCCTGATGACTTGGAAAAGGTTTTAGAAGCTCAGCTCGAAATCGAGGGCAATTGTATCGTGCCTTTTGACAATGCGGGACAAGTGTGCGAAGTAATTCTAGCTTGGGATAACTATTCGTTAAACGGCCCCTTGTGGAAGCACATTCAAGACAATAAGGTTTTCTCAGAAGACTCAGCTTCAAGGATAATACAAAAAATGGAGAAATATTGTACTGGAGATCATAGTTCTAGTGGTAATTCTTCTCCCAACGACAGCCCCGAAAAAAAAGGACCCAATACTTCGGTTCCAGCAGAAGGATCACCTGCGCCGCTAAACCTCGCAGAAGCCATGGAAGCAGCAAAGGAATTGTTGCCGGAAAATTTCGAGCAGGACGGCAACCCCTTGGATCAGTTACAGTTCCACGCTGAAATAGATGCGTTCAGCGTGGACCTTGTTTCGCTGGGTCTGATCACCTGCCAGGATCTGGCAAAGGTCACGGCGGATGGGTGGAAGTACGTGCTTTTGGGGCAGTGCTTGGACCAGGGCGGTCTGAAGGATGGGCACGGGAAGCCTGTAATCATCTATGCAGACTTCGGACTGGATCATGCATGTGGGAAAGAGCTCCTGCTGAAATGCTTGGAGGACGGGTCCGGATATAATGTTTTCGAAAGCAAAATATACAAGGCGGACGAAAAAACATCGTCAGCAATATGCTGACGATTTGCGAGAGGCGGTACGGACCCCAACCCGAGGAGGAGGACACACGCGTCATCGTGGACGCACCCCATGTAAGTCAGCAACTCGACGAGGATGACGACGTCGCCTTGGAGCAGCCTAGGTGGAAGGCAAGGGAGGGCAGAAAGCTGTTTCTGCTTGAGTTTGAGGAGGTCAACAGCCTGGGGTTGCCTCTGTTAGTTGGGCTGGCATGGCTTCAAACAAATCTGGACGCCTCCTGTGTCGGGGCATGCGGTTGCGGATCACGTGGTGATCTTCAACCTACGCAAACCAGGCAACCCAGGTGTCTTTCCCACATTTGGGGATGCAATTGCGTACCTGACCTGCCAGCACGGGGACGTGAAGGACATCACCTTCGTGTTCCGTGAGGATAAAGATGTTCGAGCAGCGGTGGACTTTAAAGTCGTACGGGGTCCAAGTCCGGATGACCCCGAATATCTTTCATTCGAGGAGATGTCGCAGGAAGAGGGTACAAACGCCAAACAGAACGTCAAGAACGCTCGAACGGAGTTGGTGCCGCGTTTGGTGAACGGCAAACAGCCGGTAAGCGACCGGCCTGCCTTTGAAAACCACATTGTTTGCTTTCATTTGGCCTGTAACTTTCCTTTATTCCGAAATGGTGGCTTCTACAGGTGTACGTCTACCTCGAGGCCCAGTTCACCCGGGAGAAGAAACTTACGTATCGCATGCCCTTGGTACAGGGCATGCAAGTAGAAACAGTGATGGACTTGGGGAACGAGGCTGGTGTTGATCTAGACGGCGCCACAATCCGGTTCGTTGGCGCCAACTTGAGCCAAGGCAGCTCGGGTCAGTGGCATGCCACTTTGATGAGCGAGAAGCATTCCGGGAACACGGCCGAATACGTCATGTTTCAAACCCCTCTCCTTCAAAGCCGACATGTCACGCTCAAGCGGGAGGAGCACTTTTGCGACAGGTACCCGTTTCTTCAGCTGCAGAGCAACAAGGTCTACGCCCACGACATCCGCCTGCCCGAGTATGCAGACGGCGACCTCAGCACGTTACCCACCAAGCTGCCATTTTCCGATGGGGAAGTAGCGGAGGAGGCCCAGAGGTATCAAGGCTTTAAGCAGGTATTGGCTTTTGCCTGGGAAAAGATCGCGGCCGAGGAGCAGAGGCGCTCGGAGCAGCCAGGTTGGGCGAGGACAGCGACAAAGGTTGGCGACACCAACTACTGGACTCTCGCCTCCTCCAACTTCACAGCGGGGCTCACCTTCCGTTTGGTGGGAAAGGTGACGGCATATGTCATGTCAAGTGGTAAGGGACCGATGCAAGGCATGATGGACCTAGCGGACAGTACTCCACACGACCACAAGCGGAAAGTACCCGTGCTGGTGCGCAACCATGCTGGTGAAGGTAGCAAGAACTCGAAGGGGAATCAGAAAGCAGTTTTAAAGGCCAAGGGGAAGGGTGCAAGCGGAGCTGTTGGCGAGGCCAAGGAGAAGGGTGTAAGCGGAGCTGTTGGCGATGATTTGGGCAGTGGCACAAGGAAACGAAAGCTGTCATCGCCACCAGAGCCAACAGCAGATACCAAAAGGAAACGGACTTCCTCTCGTCGGCCGCCGGTGACCTTACGGCAAAAACAGGACCTTACGGACAGCGAAAAGACCAACGAGCCTGAGTTGCACCATGCAGAAGTACTGCACGGTTCCTTTGGGGTGCAAACCGAAGAGCAGGAGCCTTCTCAGAGCATGGTTCAAGAAAGCCAGTCTGAGGAAGAGGATGAGCTCCCAAAGCGGCGAGACAGACCTCTTTCCAAAAAGGAGAAGGTCCAGGACATGGTACTTATGGCCCCCTTTTCCCTATTTTATTTTGTTGATTAAGTTTTGACCAGACTGTTGACTGACAAACCTGCACATGCTCACAGGACGCCAAGATGAAGAAGTACATGGCGGACCTGTTCTTGAGGCTGACGTCCGAAAGCGTGCGGAACGCTAATGCCAGGAACACCGACTCCGACGCCGACAGACAAAACCTTGAAGAGCTGAAACGTGCTCGTGACCAGTCCGAGATTGAGGTTGCCAACCTTGCCAAGGAAAACGAGCGCCTTCAGAAGGCTCTGGAGGAGTCGAAGTTGGAGGGTAAGAAGGCCTTGGAGGAGCAGGGGAAGCAAGCAAGGCTTCGGGAGCAGGAATTGCGCAAAGACCAGGACGAGCGCAACCAGGAGGCCAAGGAGCTCCAAGCAGCGCTGTTGCAAAGGCAAGATGCCATTGAGAACAAGCACCTGCAGCATCAGGTGCAGCTGACGGACAAACACGTCGTTGCTCAGCAGCAACTCTCCGAGGCTTCCAACAAGACGATGGACACGTTCAAAAACGCCATCAGCGAACAGTCACAGAAAGCCGTCCAGGATCTGAAGGAGCAGATGGCCATCGAACGGGAAAACCATAGGAACAGCGAGAAGTACACCCAGGAGATCGCCATGCAGCTCATCTCGGTAAGGTTTCCTTCTTCTTTAGAATATAAAGTTTTGTATTGTTTTTTTTTCTATATATGTCCCTCGCAGTTCCGAAACCTGGCACACTACTGACCATCTCTAATGGGGCTTTCGCAGGCTTTGATGCCCGGAGGCCAAGCTGGCCCTCTCCGAGGTCTTCAGGGCTCATCGCAGCAGCCGGTGCCCGTGGCGTTGCACGCCCAAGGTACACCAGGAGTGCCTGTGGGACAGCCAAGGCTGGTACCTGACAGGCAAAGAGCGGCCGGGGTAGAGGCACAGAAGCTCGTCATTGCTTTGAAGGAGCAGAGCACACCCGCCGCCCTCGAGGCAAGCATCAGGTTGGAGGAGCTTAAAGACCTTGCTTCCTTCCAGGGGGAGTCGGGCAGCACCGCCGACGCACTGTATGCACAGGCGGTGGTGCGGATGTACAGCGCTCTTATGGGGGAAGTACCAGCGCCCATCTCTTAGGCTAGCCTGCACTCAAACCCTGAGTAATGCTCGTGCATGTAAATAGTAATTGTGAATATGCTTCAATCCCACGTATTGTGGGTGGTGTTTTTTTGGTTCTTGACCATATTTGAAACTTGTGAACAGTAGGGATACTTTGCATTTTCATCATTCATCACAGTTCAAGGCATGACTTGCACTCCCGCTTCAAACCCTAAGCCATTTCAGCTGAACTGGCTAAAAATGAGCCATCCCGCAGCTGTGGAGCACTGCCCTATGAAGTTTTTTTATGTCTTTTGTTTTGAACATTCTTAATTAAGATAAGTTTGAGCCTACATCACCGTTATCCCGTGTTATAGTCAATTTTCACTTATTTTCAGTGTGTCGCGGCTTCACGTGACACAAAAATACCCCAAAAAACATTCTAAGCTAGGAGTATGCATGGTCTTTTCATAAATTTTCAACTTACCTTGTTATTATATCATATTTTCAACTTCAAAATATGTGAGTATCGCAATAATCTTGTCTTTTAAACAAATTTCAGATATCCCAACTTTTCAGCCTTCGTGGAGTGTTTTTGGCTATTTTTCGGCTGTAAAATCAAAATTTCTTAACAAAGATCGTTTTTTATCATGGATACCACATCTATATGGCCCCTGGAACCAAAATTCCGCAAAAAAAATACCCTGTCTCATTTGAGTCTCATTCGCCGGTTCCGGTCTCATTTCTGCGATTCCATCGTTCCATGTCGGCTGGCATATCATCATCTGCCACCTATACAAATCCTAATCAGAGAATCTGCATTTGGACAATCCTAATCAAGACAGTTGATTTCATTGTCCCTTGCTGGTCTTTGCCTTCTTCCTACGAGGAGCCACGTCCTGCACTTCTTCATCATCACTGTCACTGCCTCGGGCACATTCCAAATAAGCTATGTGCTCAGCTGTCCAACAGGCAGGATATTTCCTGGGTTGCCTCTTCGTCACTTCGGACACCCCAGCATTATTTTCACTCATTGAAGTCAATCCAGTATCTGGCCCAGAAGGTTCCTTCGGTTGTACTTGAACAGTCTCCACCACAGAGGCTGGAGCATCCTCAGATATGGCCTCAGACTTCTGCTCGGTGATAGGCGATCCTCTGGCTGAACGGGTGAGGTCGGGGAGGTGCCCTTTGGCACCCAGATAAGTTCACCCTTATCATCCATGATCAACTGCAGTCCCAGTCTCTTCAACTTTCGAGCTTCAGCTTGTTCTTCAGCATCGTCAGCTACCAAGTCATCGAACTCGCTGACGTCATCCTCGGTGTCATCATATTCAGGCGAGTCAGGCACCCATTTCGGACTGGCAGTATCCATGTCATGCTTACTGTCCGTGACACCCGCGCCATCATTGTCATCCGAATCTGGTAGCTTCTCCTTACTCCAGGTCACAGCGCCTGCACCCGAATCGTCACTGTTCGTAGGCGTCGATTGTACAGACTTACGCCCCTTGTATGGAATTCCGCGATACTCATACTCGTCAGTCACACTCGTCTGATTCCAGTACGCAACGCTGAGCGGTAATGAAAATGGCGCTACCGGCGCCTTCACGAGAGTGGCGTCTTCCAGAAACCAACCACCGCCCCTATTACGCTCCCAGCGGCGTAGCGCTCCAGAAGGGCGGACGATAATATGCTGCCAGCTATAATCGAGCCCAGGCTTTCGCTCCCCATAGTACGAAGTCAATGGCTCGGGAGTCCCCTTCCGCGCCCATTGCCATTTCACTGCCCCACTGCGCATAAATACAATATGCCAATCGAATGGCTTGACATGGCCAGTGTTCCCTGGCACATAGAAGCTAGAAAAGTCACAAGTGGCCGATGAGAGCTTAAGCAAAAAAATAATAATACATGCTAAAGCTAGAGATCTCGCTAAAATAGAATCTGATCGGCCGGTAACATCTTGCCAGCTAGTGGTGGGCGAATCCCAAGATCTCGTCTGTCAGCATGCTAAGGAAGAATAAGTTGCCCGCTAGTGGTGAAAGTTTCAACAAAATTCTCAATTCCAAAGCTACAGCAAGTGGTGGAGAAACTGGAAGGAAACACCGCCTGTCTATTTAAGATCAATAACAACCATCAGAATAATCATCGGAAGCAGAGTTCTCAAAATATTCATACTCATCGTAAAATCCAGCACCACCAGTGTCGTAAGATGCATGGGCTTCGGCCTCCCAGGCAGCCCACTCTTCAGCAGTGTACTCTACGTAATTCGATAAATTTTCGTTTTCTGGAATAGCATCTTCTACATAAGAAACAGTGCCAAGTGATAACTCAGGATGCGGTAAAAATTCCCCTCCAGAGAGAGGGTCCAAAACTCCGCCATAAGATTCGCTCTGAAAACCTGTGTTCAGAGTTACATCCCGTTCCAACTGCTCTGACGAAAACTCCGGAGCGGCCAAGAGGCCATGACGCTCCATCTCTACTTCTTCACAACTGTCAGAGTCATCGTAATACCCAGGGGGGGTACTGCGATTCATCTTCGTCTTCACTAGATAAATACTCCTCGAAATTGCGGCTCAACCCAGAGCCCATATAGGAAGGCGCAACCGGAGGGGCATGAACATAATGAACTTCACGGCGCGCAGGAGGGGCTTGTGCGCGCGCGCTACTCGCCCTAGGAATACCAGGGGAGGGTCTAGTGGAAGTAATCTCAGTTGAAACTGATTTGTGCGCCAAAATTACCGGCGACTCCCCAACACCTGTCTCACACAAAGAAATAGTGGGACCCGCAAAATCATCGGAAACAGCACCACCAAACCGTGTGCTCTCTGCAACAATAATCTCCAAAATAATCGGCGGATCCGCGGTTGAAATATGTGGAGAAATCTGCGGCGAACGGAGATGTGAAACAGCTGTGTGCAAAGACGAGCATAGTGAAATAAGTTGAGACCGCTTGAGAGTAGAACCCCTCTCAAAACCAGAGTCAATAGATGCCAAAAGAGCTACAAGCTCCTCACTCTCCAAAATCTGCGTCGACGTCATAGCGGAAGAAATAAAGAAATCCCAAGTGATGAAGAACGCAAAAAGAAAATCGTAGGAGAGCACCACCTCGTCTAGATACTCTCGGAACTGCGAGCTCCAAGCGTGAGCGAAAAATCTGATTTGAGCGAGCCACAAGGCGTGGACACACTCTCCCGAAAAATATAACGATACCAAATAAAATTCTAAGCTAAAATACACAACACGCAAGCGTGAAGTAGTCCCATAACCTGCTAGAAACTCAGCAGCGCACGAGAGGGAACGCTGCCGACGGTGAAACAACGAACCCCGATAAACTCAAATAATACAAATATATATTGAGTTTGTCGCACAAGCTGGTCACCGAAGATGACACACTGAATATGACACCTGATTGTACGAACCGAACTAGTCAGGGTGTCATTTCCAGCATACACTACTACCGCATATTTAAGGAAACAGGACTTTGAAGCCAACCTAGCCTTTTCCGTATTTTTCTGACCCCCCGGGCTGTGTCATACCGAAATGACTAACGAAAAGGAATCGTGATTCGAGTGTCAGCCAGCCTCTTCTCTTATATCCATTTTTCTTTAGGAACTGGAAATCGCCGTTAGCCAGCGCATTCTCTTAAATTCAGCATGGATCCGAGCAGTCGCCAGGAACTGCGAGAATTACATGCTGACTTGCAAAGTGGCATTATCAGTCAGGGAGACTACGACGACTTAAAGGATATAGTCCTAACGCGCGTCAAGACCAGAGCGGCGGGAATCAGTGAGCGTCCCTATATTTTGCCTATGCTTACAAACGATATATCAATTCGTTCGTCTATGAAAGACCTATTTGTGGTTCATTTTTCAGCGAAAATGGCCAAGTATATCAAAAGTTATGCCCATTCCGAGCATTTTCGGTTATTACGCTTTAAGGCGTACGCTGCAAATTTGACTGCAAATGAATTCTTTCACGGAATATTGTGCCTATGCTTGCAAACGATGTATCAATCCGTTCGTCTATGAAAGACCTATTTGTGGTTCATTTTTCAGCCAAAGTGGCCAAGTATATCAAAAGTTATGCCCGTAATCCTTAATAATAAGTGCGGTGCCGAAAAAGCCTTTTATTTGCCATTGAAAATTTTCAAAATTTCATGAAATACCAGCTATAATTTCCTTAATTTCAGCTAACATTCCCTTAATAATAATGGAATTTCCCGATGTTTAGCTAGCCTTCGTTTCCTTAATATGGCATTACGATTTCCGTTAACGAAATGATCCAGCAGCCTTCATTTCCTTAGTTGGGTGCATTCTCCTAATGTTTTTTTCCAATTTCAGCCTTTCCGTATTTTTCGAAACCCCCTGAAAAGCTGGATGGTTCCTGACTTTGAGGTTTCCAAAGGTGAGGTACGCGAATCACCCACCTTTAAGAAAACAGGAGATATGGGGCCAGCCAGTGATATTCTCCAACTTGGGTACCCCCCCCCCTGCCAGCGCCAGCGTCCTATGAAAACGCTATGAATAGTGGACCGCGATCTCTTCACTCAGCCAGCGCATTTCTTAGCCATCTACATGGACACCCACCTAGCCCAGACATTTTCTTAAAATTTTCACTTTTCGAACGATGGACCCTGTAAGTCGTGCACAACTTAAGGATCTTAAGCAGGATTTTGATGACGAAATTATTTCGGAGACAGATTATCTAGAACTGAAGGGCATCGTTCTACATGAAATGTACATGAAATATTGAGAGAAGTGATATATTGATGTCACATATCTATAATATCATATGTAATATTTGCAAATGCCAGCAATTTTTTCTTAGCTATAAGAAATTGGAGAATCGTATCTTAGGCCGGCCAGCCAGCACCAATATTTCTTATTTTGGTCCATGCCATAACCTTCAAAAACCAGCCAGCGATATTCACCAACTTGGGTACCCCCCCCCCCTGAAACGCTGGCTACTTTCTTATCGTCGGGTTTTCTTAACGGTGAGTGATTACTGTATTACTGTAATGTAGCTTTATCGTAAAGCCACAATAGTAGAAGATTAGATGATGCTTTCCAATTTACGCAAACTATGAGGTCAATCGCGCACAAGTATAGCGCAAGATACGCATGTTTTAGCATGATCTTCGAGCTCGAGTTTGAATATCAGCTTTGCAATACGGAGACTTCGTCTTTAAGGTGTTCAAGGCCGATAAAGGCATCCACTTCTGGTACATTCTAGAGATCGACTGTCTTAGGGTTTAGTGTAACATATATAACCCATGAATATTAGGTTTTGTCTTAAACCTTTTAAAAAGTCGATCTCAAAATGTACTAGAAATGGATGCCTTGAACGGCCAGTCCGCGGTATATAGGTGCCCATTAAAAAAATATATATTTTTTTTTGTAACGAACTTAATAAGCCGGCCAATTCAGATGAAAGTCTTTACTTTTATAGGTGGGAAGATGCTTACTAAGCCTCGTCACAGTGTATAAGTGCCTGTGCTGTAAGATATTGATATGGGGATACGGGTACTCATACTGTTGATCGCCGACTTTCCTTCCGTCATCAGTGATGACCGTCATTCAGGAGACGGATCGTCCGATCTCACTCCTCGGATCGCGGAAATGAAGAATCGCGAAGTGGCGGTTCACCTCCAGCTTCGTAGTCCAAGTGTCGCAGAGTGTCGCTCTTTAGTCGGAAATTGGTGAAAATACTTCACTTTTCCTACCTGCTGACGATTGCTGCGTCTTTCTTCTCCGTTTCCTAACGCAAGTTTTCTTCTTACAATCATGGTTTCCGCAGCAATCGCTACTAGTTCTGATTTGCGGAGGGCGACCCGCGCCTCCCGCAGCGCACGGCCCCGTCTGCTTGATGAGAATTCCGTGCCCAACGTTATGTCGTCCGCGTTTAATGCAGCGACCGCGGCTCTGCGGGTCTCCCCTCCGCGGGAGGAGCCCGCAATCTTTCGCTCGTTGGGTCTTAATGAATCTGAAGACGGTGACGAGGTGGTCGACGCGGGGGAAAGGTGGTCCCGAGAGAATGTTGAAACGCCGGAGTCGCCGTCCGGACCGTCCTTGTTGCAGGAATTGTCGTTTGGCGACCAAGCTGCCCCTGGACGCGCTGACTCTCCTCCTCCGGCAAGAAATGTGCTGCAGAGAACGTCCTTGGCGGAGGATGTTGCGGGGGGGGCCAGCCTCCCTCTCCGTCCGCAGGCGTCCCGCGATGAAGTCCACCACGCGACGGAGGAAAGGCTGACTATTCCCGACCTGACGGTGAACGCCTTTACTGGACTTAACTTCTTCGTGCTGCCTAGCAAGGAATTACTTCTGAACCCCTCAATCTTTAAGACCGAGCACCTTCGGAAGATCTGTGCCAAGGTCCCTGGTCTGGAGGTGTCGAACAACCAGTCCAGAGCAACTATGGTTCGGAATTTGGAGAGCTTCCGCGAGGTGCTGGAGAGGTCACGTACGCCCCCGACGGGGGATATGGCTACACCTGTGACTTTGACCCCGCGTACTGATCTGAACGCGGGGGGGCCGGTCCCCCCGCCAATGGGGGACGTCCCGACTGACTTGGTGTCCCGGGAATCGGGACACCAAACGCCTCCAGTTGTCCCGGTCACCGAGGGCACGGGCCCCCGACGGCCCCCGTCCCCGTTGTACGTCCGGCCGGGAGCCGCGCAGACCCCGACGTACCCGCCGGGGTTCGGCCCGCACACGGACCCGAATGCGGAGCAAGGTCTTTTCTCTGGCCTCGACCCCCCCGCAAGCCAAGCACAAGAACCTCTGCAACCAGCCCAGGTAGCTAGCCCGAGCGCTCCTGCTTGCCCTCTCCTTTTCCTTTAGAAATTTGAATTCGTTTCGGTTTAATTTGCTAGGGCCTTCTCCTTCCCTGTAGTTTGATACAAACTTAATCAGCCTGTTCAACCCGTTTCACTAGTTAGGAATTCTTCCCCTCTTTTAGAATAGTCCGGTCCCCGTCCTCGTGTCACAAAGAGTAATTAGTTAGGGCCCTTGCAGTAATCTAGGAGCGCAGTGCCTGGGCTTGTGGGCGCTTCCTAGGTGGTGAAATTTGGTTCTTGTAAACTTTTATGCTGCTGTTTGTAGCCTGCCAATTTAAAAAGTTTTGACTTGCTTTAAAAAGTTTGAATTTAAAATGCTGCTTGTGTCCCGTGGGGACAACAAGAACTTGGTTATCCTCACACTGAGTGAGGCTCTTCTTGGAAGAGTATGTACCCCGTGGGGGTTTTTTGTTGTCTGAAATCCTCAATCTGTGAGGTGTCTCCTCTTGGAGGGACATTGTACCCCGTGGGGGTTGTTTATGTGGACAATTGGTTCCAAAATATCTGGTCGGATGTAAGCTCCTGGTTATGGGCCTTCTTGACAAAAATTGGTTGATATTGCAGGCTCGGGAGGCTGATGATGAAGTGGTGCTCACAAGAACTCTGACTGCCCCAACGGTGGGAGATGATTGTGCCATTTGCCTAGCCAGCCTGCTAGGAGAGATGCCGTGTGTGTCAACTGCATGCAATCACCACTATCATGTAGCCTGTTTCGATGGCCTGAATGAAATGTACCATTTGACCAGCTTGGTCCAGCCAGCAGCAATACATGCTGTTTTCACCATGACCTATAGAAAAGTAGTCAGATGTCCATTGTGTAGATCTGTGCTGATTGTGGATGAACTCCCATATGGGGAGGACAGATTCACATATCTGTGGTAGATATAGTTGTATTATTTTTCTGAGGGCAGTCTTGCATGAGAGTTGTAATTTCCTGATTGTTGCATTGTTTCAAAAATTTGGCATTAATTGTTGTGATTAGGATCGAAATTGTTTGCTGTTATTATGATGATAAATAATTGCTGCAATAGAGATGAATGCTATTTGAAGATATGAATTTGTTTATATTGAAAATATGAATTTGTTATATTACAACTTGAATTGCTGTGAGGATTGCTGAAAATAGGATTGAAATTATTGCTGTTATCATGATGATGAAGTTGCTCTAATTATGACGAAATAGTTCCTGTAATGTTGGACAATAAGTACTGCATTTATGATGACTATGATTGCTTTGTTCGATGTGAGGATAGGTATGAAAATTTCTTTGATCCGATCGATGAAAAAATTGCATGCTCGTGACAAGCTGATGCTGGAATTAATGATTAGGGAGGGTGATGTGATTGCCTCAGATTATGACCCCTTATGATTATTGCATTACGTGCATTGTCAGAGTGGGGGCGAGAAGATGTTACTGTTGTAACACATTATTATGCATGTTTGTATCGAGGCAAAGGACGATATGTGAGTGTTTCCTCAACCTCAAGTAAATGAAGATGGATGGTGGCATGAGGGAGCAGGCTCCTTTGGGATTGGCATCATCGATGACGCCGGGATTCGACATTCAGGCGTACGTGGACTCGGTGCTCCAAAGATCCATGCAAGAGGAGACCAAGGGGGTCTCCAACTGGTTGAAAGCACACCGATTGAGAAGCGAGCTGTTGGACTGGTGCCTGACCCCGGGGAAATCGGTGCCGGAGATACCGAAGCTGATGCGAAAGGTGGCAGCTGCTTTTGGTTTGCCGGGAGCTAGTTCGAGGGAGCCGGAGACTCCTCAGTCCTTGTATTCCCTTGCCACTCTCATCGAGAGGGAGTTGGCAGGAGGTACTAGGGATGCGTCCTTGCCGGACAATCACATTGCCCTGTTTGCACATCAACAAATAAGGGCTACAGTTCCAGAGTGTGAGAAGGATGATGCGCACGAGTCAGAATTGCAGATGTTCATTAAAACCCAATCCAAGAAGGCCTCGTTATCGGGAGCCACTAAGCATGTTACTGCAAAACCGGGAGCCCCTGCAGATGGTAATGCCAAATGTCCAAAATGCCAGGGGTCACATATGCTGCGGGACTGCAAGTCCCCTTATGCGTTGAACAAGGATGGATCCATCAATGTCACTTGGGTGGACAAACGAAATAAGAATGACAATAGGAATAACCAAAACCAGTTGCCTCAGTTGCCACCACCTCCTCAGAGGGAGCCTGTTTAGAAATCGTCAAAAGTTGCCAGAATGCTGGTCTGTATAATATGTATATAGTGTATCAATATTTGGGAGCGGGCCAGGATGCCTGTCTTACCTTGTAACATCAGATTCCAGGTTTAAATACCAAATTGAAATGCATTGTTGTATGTGATATGGATTTGCTTGATAAGTTAATTTTGCATTTTTGTGAATTTGCTCTACGTTAGATTTTCGAAATGTCGATTTGGCTGATTTTGCTCTACGTTAGATTTTCAGATTTCAAATTCGGGATGCTGGATTTTTCGAATTTTGGATTTGGTATTTTTGCTCTACGTTAGATTTCGAAATTTCGATTTGGCTGATTTTGCTCTACGTTAGATTTTCAGTCTTCAGTCTTCGGGATGCTGGATTTTCGAATTTTGGATTTGTTTTTTTTGCTCTACGTTAGATTTTCGAAATTTCGATTTCGCTGATTTTGCTCTACGTTAAATTTTCAGATTTCAGCCTTCGGGATCCTGGATTTCGATAATTGGATTTGCTTTTTTTGCTCTACGTTAGATTTCGGGATCAGCTTCGGAACACTGGGTTTCGGACTTTGGGATGCATATCTCAAGTTGGAGTGCTTCGCGGATACAGGCAATTAATGCCAATTACCTTGCCTGCACGGACCACCTGGTCCCGTCCGTCATAGAAGCCTCCCTTTAACATGGGGATGCTGGACGGTTAGAGTACTGACCACAACGGGTGGGTTACTCTACACGAGTAGCACACCGGAAGTGGCCAGGCTCGAAAATCGTCCATCCCTTTCCACAAGATTGGGGCCCGGTAGAGACCGGGGTGCGATTTTCGAGGAGCATTTCTCCTGAAAGGAAGAGTGCTCTGGTGTGGTTGTTGTCTCGAACAGGGACACGAGCCAAACTCAGCCCCACGGAAGGGATTGCTTTTCTTCGATGGTGCATGCCGCTTTAACGCATCGCCGGATTTGAGGCAAGCCTCGTTCGGGGTGGCACTCTGCTCAGAACAAGGTCAACAGTGGACCCGGGACTACGGGCGCCTTGGATCCAAGACGAATAATTATGCAGAATTCGTGGGGGCCGTGATTGCAATCCAAAGAGCAATAGAATGGAACTTGACCACAGCAACAATTGTTGGGGACTCGGAGCTGGTGGTGTCAGCATTCTCGGGCTCCCGTAACG
Source organism: Cymbomonas tetramitiformis (assembly GCA_001247695.2). Classification (NCBI taxonomy): domain Eukaryota; kingdom Viridiplantae; phylum Chlorophyta; class Pyramimonadophyceae; order Pyramimonadales; family Pyramimonadaceae; genus Cymbomonas; species Cymbomonas tetramitiformis. The sequence continues at coordinate 33,105 of LGRX02025333.1, read as the reverse complement.
TTATCGCAAAAGACTTGGAGAGACTACTTATCGTTGGGAAAGCTCACATGGCCTTGCGCCCGGATTGTGTTTTCAATTTCAAGCATGTGGCACGGGACCACAATAAACTGGCTGACAGCCTGGCCAACTTCGCACTGGATTCTGGCATGCCGGCTACGACAAGTGTGAGAGACCCGCTTGCATTTATTACCATGGCAGTAAAAGGATTCGACAGTGCCCGGGAAGTGATGGACAGGCAACAGTCCTTAGGGCCATGTGAAGCCCAAGGGCGGGACACCTTGGCCCCTTCAGTAATTGATGCCCTCAGTGGTATTTTGGTCCCGGACCCCCTTTCCGCACCAGCTAGGGATCCGGGGGAGTTCCGGGTGGGAACTATCCATGAGTGTACCCAGTTCTGGGACACGGTGGTAACATCATCAGAAATGGGATTGCTGGTCAAAGAATGGGCAAAGAATGGAGTCTCCATCTTGGATTTCTTCCAACACTTTTCAGGCACTTACGAAGGGGCTCGTTTCGACTCAAGAACACCCCCGAGGATGCAGTTCAAGAATCATGCGATCCCAGATCATTTGATCCCCTGGATCTCTGGGAAGATACAGGACGAGCTCAGGTGGGGAGCGATAAGAGTCTGGGGCAAAGAAGGGGAATGCTCTCCCCCGCATCTTGTTATGCCGGTAGGAGTGGAGCCAGCCAAACCAAGAAAGATCAACGATGCAAGATTCCTTAACCTTTGGTGTAAGGATATTCCGTTTACCTACGAGTCGGTGACAATGCTTCCACAAATCCTAGAGGTGGGGGATCCGGCATTTATTATGGACCAAGCGAACGGATTCTTCCATGTGATGCTTACAGAGGAGTCGCAACAGTACATGGGTTTCCTGTGGGATGGCGTTTATTACGTCTATACAGTTCTCAATTTTGGATGGAAGCTAGCGCCGGTCATTTATAGCGCCTTCGCGGGAGAATTCGCGGGATTCATCCGGCGGCTGGGGATACCATATTTATACTACATTGATGATAATGCCGGGGGGCCGGCCCCAGTGGGAGCTTCAACTCTTACGAAACATGAAAGAGCCAAAATCTCGGCGTTCGTTGTCTCGTCATGCATGACGGCGGCAGGATATTTTATTCATCTGGAGAAGACGGAGTTCATTCCGTCCTTGACCATCACCTGGCTAGGCATTGGTATTGACCTTGCGAAGCAGGAATTCTTCATCCCGCAGAAAAAATGGGATAAGTTCTTGAGCCTGGCAACGGACCTGCGAGCTTCGTCAAGTATTTCGGCCAGGGACCTGGAAAGAGTGGCAGGAAAGTTGGTTTCAATGTCAATCGCAGCCCCGGGCATCCTTATTGCATGCAGGAAGCTGTATGCCTTCCTGGCAAAGAGGCACGAATTCTGCAGAAAAAGTTTTTTCCTGAACAGTAAGCAGATGAGGCATTTCAAACTCTTCTTGGGTCAACTCTTCCAGCCGTCGCTGATTAAGGTGTCCGCATTTAGGAAGCAGGCCCACTGCTCGATACTCGTGGATACAAACGTCGACGGTACAAAAGTCACGGCATCAATCAGAGCAGGGGAATTCCAAGATGAAATTTCGTGTTATCGAGATTTGAGAACCTGCTCGTCGGTGGATCAGTCAATTTTGATTTCTGAAGCCTTGTTCAAAATCCCAGTAGAACGGGTCCCGCAACGCTGGGACATAATCTTGGATAAAAATATCTGGGATTCATCGAGAATCCTCTCGTCTAACCTGGGCGCGAAAGCATGCAAGGACTTGGCAGAAAAGCTCTATAGATTTGTCGCGGATAACAACTTGGAGCTGAAGGTGGTTTCCTTTTCAAGGGGACCTGATGGAACTATTGTAGTCCCGGATGAAGAGTCTCATTATTCATTAATGCCACGGTTCTCTCCTCTGTTGAACATGATGTTTGGACGGCACAACATCGACTGCTTCGCAACAACGGCTAATGTTCGGGGATGTCCCAAAATGCGATTTTGCTCAAGGCTGCCAGAGAAAGAAGCTTGTGGCACCAATGTCTTTGCCTATCCACTAGCTGGACTGAACTGTTATGCTAATCCGCCTTTTGCATTAATGGGACCGTTCCTGATGTATCTTAGAGAACAGAAAGCGTCAGCCTCTGTGGTTGCTCCACAGTGGGATGGTTTCTCTCCAGATGGGTTCTGGTGGACTACGTACAATAAGCTGTGCAAACAAAAGTTCAGAATCGCTGAAGTAGGAGAGGTCTGTTTCCAACAACTTAGAAATGGAAGATGGTCAGAAGCAGGCCCACTCCCGTGGGCAGTCTGGATTTTTAGATTCGATTTTTCTTAGAAACACTTCGTATTCCAAAAACACAAAATTCATGTGATATATTAATAAGCCTCCCATAGTAATCCGTTTACCCTGGAAAATAAATTGTTGAACGCCTGTAACTTTTGGGGAAGGGGAAAATTTTGAGGTTAACAGGGTGGTGGCAAGAGCCTGTTGAGAAAATCCCCTGACTGGGCCGCCATACATCTAAGAACGAAGGAGCTTCAGGAAGCAAGGGCCAGGGATGTGTACCAATCGGCCAAACTCCGAAATTTGCGGGCCCTCGGGGAATTCCTGGCTTGCATGACCCCACCAGAATCATTGGATTCGTGTACAGCGCAACACATCTTATGGTATCTTATTTACTTGGAACAGTTCGGTAAGACTAACGTTCATTCGGCCACGTGCCCTCAACTGGGAAGATGTAGTTGCCCAGTCAGGCAAGCCGCAAGTTCGGTGAATTCCCTTATCGGCAGACTCTCTAGTGCCTTCCAGGATTTCGGAAGGGGCGGGTCGGACAACCCGTGCACAGGTAGGGTGGTTAAGGTCTATGAAACGATGACCAGGAATGAACAGTTGCAAGCAAGAATCACCCCAAATCAGGCAACACCACTTTTCAGTTGTACGATCGACAAGCTAGTGATTCACATGAACGCAGAGGCAGCTGGTTTTGCCTCGACACAAGATTGGATACTTTTGTTCATCACTCTTAGATGTAAGGCAATGATCCTGATGGACTTATACGCTCTGAAGAGACCGGCGGAGCTGGGCGCCACAAGGGTGGAAGGGATCATAAGATTTCCCGATAACTCCGGTTTTCTCTTCAACTACCAGTGGGGGAAGACACTCCGTTCGGGCGATGAACACGTTTTCGGAATCAAAAGACTCCCTGATAAATCTAAATGCCCCATCTCAGCGTTGGAGGACTACCTCCAAGTGATGAAAATTTTGGGTCTGAACCTTGCACAAGGATTCTTGTTCAGACCAGTCAGGTCTGGCAAAGTGGAAAATAGTCCGATTTCCAGGAAGCAGATGAATTCAGACCTCAAATACTGGTTGCAAAAAGCGGGGCTGTTCAATGGGGAAACATTCTTCAGCATTCGGACAGCGGGAGCAATTGAACTTTTCCTTGAAGGAGCCGACCTGCAGCAGGTTATGGGACAGGCGTATTGGAAAACAGAGAGGATTGCTAGACATTATATGAAAGTGTGGCAAGTCTTGGGAATGTCATCCTCAAGGCAGGTAGAGAAAGTCTCGACGAAAGAATACATGGAGCTGAATGCGGCACAATCATTCGTGCGGGTATTTGTATGAGTAATTTGATTATTAATTTATTCTGTTGGCTCGAGTTTGAGAGTTGGGGTGAAAAGGCGTCAAGAGGCGGGGGTTGTGAGTGTTGGCGGAGAGGCGACGCTGGAGTGGTGCCTTGTTGCTTCGCCTTACTTTCCGCTCTTTTTCTCGCCATTCCTACCCAACGGGAGCGGATCGGACAAGGTGACTGGGCGGTCATCCGATTTACGGGGAATCCGCAGGATCAACAGTATCACTGTTGATCGCCGACTTTCCTTCCGTCATCAGTGATGACCGTCATTCAGGAGACGGATCGTCTGATCTCACTCCTCGGATCGCGGAAATGAAGAATCGCGAAGTGGCTGTTCACCTCCAGCTTCGAAGTCCAAGTGTCGCAGAGTGTCGCTCTTAAGTCGGAAATTGGTGAAAATACTTCACTTTTCCTACCTGCTGACGATTGCTGCGTCTTTCTTCTTCGTTTCCTAACGCAATTTTTCTTCCCTGCCCGCCCACCCTTAAAAATGGGTTCTCCAACTCAGGCTCCGATCTGACGCTGGAGTGCTGCCTTGCTGCTTCGCCTTACTTTCCGCTCTTTTTCTCGCCATTCCTACCCAACGGGAGCGGATCGGACAAGGTGACTGGGCGGTCATCCGATTTACGGGGAATCCGCAGGATCAACAGTATCACTGTAGGCTCCCTACGCTAGGCTAGCTCCCTACCAGTACCACACAGTCGACAGTGTCTTGCATATGATATCGCACATCATGTGTCCTGATGAGACCTCCGCTAGCTACGTGGAAAACGAAAGCGCAAACTTCAAGGATAAAACATCTGTTCGATGTGGCAGTTTTGAAAGTATACGCACGTCTCTAGTTCGTCTGGAAAATCAGTTCCGTTTAGATGTTTTCACTCAACAAAGGTACACCTGGCGTGCGATCGTACTCTTCCGCCCGCCAAGGTATGATAGGCGGATCCGTGCCTGTACACCTGAACAGAATCGGAACGACCTTGACAGCTTCACAATACTGCACAGTTACGTAGTACTGAATACACAGAGGAATTGTAAGCTGCAAGGACGTGAAGTGCCCCGAATGATTTAAGCGAACTGAGTCAAATGCAGTTATATATCACCCTAAACCGTAATCAACAGTTTACGAGACAGTCAGTGAAGTATGTCTGTCAACTGTCAGTCCAGGAATAGGTTACTATTCCTAGCCTCAGGCTAAGCCCTCGGATGGCCATCCGGCCAGTTATATAAGCGGAGTTATATGATCAGCACTCCTTCATTGTGGCCTGGGGAAATTAATGCGTGACCTCATCACCCCCCTTCCCTGGGCTGACCTATGCTTCACTAACCTCTTCAACCCCCCTTCCCCGGGCGGACCTGTGCTTCACTAACCTCATCCCCCCCCTTCCCTGGGCTGACCTGTGCTTCACAACGGATGCAGGACAAGCTGGCAGAAGGTTTCGAGGAGTCTGCGTCTTTCGCGCGCTTGCTCCGAAGGGCGTACTCCCGGGGAAACTTCGTACCGCTGCCACCCTCTCGCCACCCTCTCGACAATTCTTTCTACAGCGTGCGACTCGTTGTCGCCCGTTAGGGTTTAGGGTTCCAGATTTCTCGGGAAGCGAGCGGCTAATCAAAGACTACGCATTCGCACCCAAGAGGACCGAGTCAGCAGGCAAAGATGAAATGAGACGTGTCAGAACGGTGAGAAGTTCTACAGGCGGTGCCGGTCGCAGGGTGTCTATCGGGCGGAACCTTAAACGAGCCGAGGATGTGGTGATCCCCTTAAACCTGAAACCTACTTGTCTCCACCACCCTCCTCCCTGAACTCACTGAACTCCCTGAAGTCCCTGAACTCTCTGCACTCCCTGAACTCCCTGAACTCCCTGCACTCCCTGAACTCCCTGCACTCCCTGCACTCCCTGCGTTCCCTGGAACCTACTTGTGTCCTCCACCCTCCTCCCTAATATACCCCCCCGGTGATATGGTGGTACAGGTGGAGGTGGTGTGCTGTGCCAACACACTAGAGTACAAGCGTGTGCTAGAGGCCGCGGTGGAGCATGGGGACGCTGTGCTGGAGGTCGGTGCTCAGCTGGGGGATACTACCAGCTTGCTTCGTAGAATGGTGGGCAAGGCTGGATCAGTGCTGGCTGTGGACACCCCGAGGACAATGGGCAAGCGGGAGAGTGGCTACCGGGGCGAGGAGGAGCTGGAGGGAGTGACGTTCCAGGAAGTGACAAGTGTCACCGATGCCTTGCAGTTGCAGCAATTGGTGGAAGAATTGGTTGGGGAGGCCGGAGCCACAGTGATGGCCCTGGACCTGACCACCTCCACGGGCAATGATCTGCTGCTAGACACCATGGCCCTCATTGCCCACCTGGCACCATCACAGCCCCGCCTCAAGAGAGTCGTGGTCAAGAGCGGGGCCATGTCCTGCCACGCAGGCCAGTACCACAGTGCCGGTGTGCTGCTCTGCTCTCCATTGGCTCGATCCGCACTGGCCAATCAGATGGCACGGCAGAACCAGGTCCGAGGCGCGTTGTTGATGAAAGAGGAAGGAGAGGAAGCGGGGACAGGGTCCCTGAAGGGGGTGGAGCCAGTGGTGCTGTGTGGGGTGGAGGTGTCGGAGTACCGGAGGTGCGTATCCTGAACCTTAAACCCTAAACCCAATCGATGACCCCTCACCGTCCTGCTTTCATTCGTTGTTATATTCACCCTAAGCGGGTGTTGTTGGGGGGGTGCCAGTTGTGTGGACCTGGTGGTGCGGGAGGGGGACACTGCACTGGAGCTGGGGTGCCACTTGGGGCACACCACTGCGATCCTTCAAGAGGCAGTAGGGCCGCCAGGTATCACTGTAGGACTGGACATCGGCCTGGGGAATGTCAAACTAGCGCGCATCAAGCATCCCAGTGTAAGTCGGTTTGAGGTGGCGGACGCTTGGAACTCTGCAGCACTCATCCGCCTCTGCCCCTGCCCAGATGTGGTGTTTCTGGACGTGGGCGGCATCTCGGGGGCGGACGGGCTTCTGGAGGGAGTGGCACTGGTACGGCAGCTGGTGGCTCTATACCGCCCCACACTTCGGGCACTAGTGGTCAAAAGCACGTGTTTGCAGCGCTTGGCAAGAGGTCTGGTGCCCGCCCCAGTGTGGCTCGATAGAGACTCCGACTACACTGCAAAGTAGACTGTGCAATATTAGACTCCAGTTACACTGCAGAGTAAGCTATGCAATATTTTGGATCGAGTTTGTACCACTGCCCCCGCGCGATGCTTACCTGATTACGAGCGCTGTTTCTACTGAAATGGGAAGCACTTTTTGCTCAAATAGTTTCGTGATGACTAACACGATATTTATGCTCAGTAGGGGTTTACTTAGTATGTTAGGGTAGTGTTGTATAGATTTAACAATACTAATTACACAAATGCACAATTACAAATTTGTGTTATCGATATGTGCTTTACAAACTTTTGGGTAAAAAGGGGCGGTTCGCGCGTGTGAAATTTGAATGAAAATGCATGAATTAGGGGATACCCTTTTAAGGAGATTTGCATTATTGTTGCAAAATTGTGCATGCACGATCGCGGTACCAAAAAATGAGTATTGCAAAAGTTATGGCTGTTTTTCAAAGTTAACAACCATTGCCCTAGGACCTGAAAATGGCGTCAGCCATTTAATGGCGATGACGTTAGCCTTTTAATGGCGATGTCGTTAGCCATTTAATGGCGCCATCCATTAGGTACGAGTGGGTGATGACAAAGACAAGCTTTAAAATAAAAACTGGGATCGAAAATTAGAATCACCTACATTTGAGACAACATCGAGATCGCATGAAAATACATATTAACCAATAAATATGGAGATCACGTTGAGATAATATGCCATTGTGACCACCTATTTATTCAAGTCAACAAGAGTATGCCAAGTGGACAACTAGTTGGCTGGATATGCTCACATCATTCAATCAAGTCAATTCAATCGATCAGTAAAAGACATATTAGCACCAACATAGCAGCCATAATATCAGCTGCAAATTTATGTTCATTTCGCCATCGCTACGGGAGATCAAACTGCTAAAATTAAGGTTATTGAACCGGTTGATTGGGCTTATTGGCAATGTTATGTATGTGAAGAGTGGATTCACCACACTTGTATGGTAATTACATATGGCTGCACTTTGGACCTAGTTCACTGTGATGATATATTCGTTTGCAATGAATGCTTTGAACAATGAACCATATATTTGACATTAAGAGACAGAGGCAAGAAGCTCAACAGAGACATCGAGAAGCTCGAGCTAAAGTTCGGAGGCAGACAGTGGCGAGGGAGTTAGAAATAGAATAGAAAAGACCAAAGGCTATTGACTACAATGGGACTGACATTGCAATCCAAGACATCGTGGCATCTTTACAGGGGGCAGCTTAAGTAGAAGCAGAGAACCCACGGACCTAGAGTTTGAAATATCATACTACGGTCAAATTGGAAACATTTTTTACAGCAGCAACCAAGTTCTAATAACATTCGGGAGCACCGATGGAGAATTCTACCATTTTACACTGTACTGCTGCGAGATTCGGGCAATCTTTGATACCGTCGAATATACTCCGCGACCGTTACCACTAGGTCCGTGGAGACAACGCAGCATCTTTCAATAATACATATATTTCTGTATTGTTTTATGATATATCCTGTTCCGCCATGAAACTGATTAGTATGCAAACCAAACAGATGCGTCAGAAGAAAAGATGCGCCCTGCGTAAGGAGGCAAGACCAGCCCTTGTAGACTCGGATGATGACGATAAAAGATGAACTGGCGGGCGTTTCAGCCCTATATGACAGCAGTGCAGATGCAGAATATGAGGCAATACCAGCCAATGCCCTTGTGGAACCGGATGATGAAGATGAAGACGAGTTGTTCGTACCTCCGGTCGCAGCCAAAAAACGTCCCGGGAAACCTCCTGCAGCATCAAACAAAGTAGCGAGAAAGCGTAAGGAAAAGAATTGCCCGATCACGAATTCTCAATAATGTTTTCACTACTTGGAGATGACCTACCTCTGGAACTGTTTGACAAGGGGGCTGACTACTACCTTGACAGCGTACTCACCTGGTTCACATACGTTTATGAACAAGGGGACGAGGAAGGACACTGGCATGCCCAAGCATGTGGCGGCGGCTCAAACATTTCGAAGGCGACGTTACATGCGACGTTAAAGGCGAAGATCGGATGGACCGGCGTCAACACGCAAGGGACGCGGAATCTTGTTGACAAGTACCTTTCATACACGAACAAGGTGCACAATAAGTCGGGGATCGTGATTGGGTACTGTCACAAGAACGTAGCAAGATTCCACGATACAGTAATTCGCAACAAAACCGTCAGCGCTCAGGACATCAAGGCCATCCCAGTCTGGATACATATCTCCTCTATGAATCTTCGCAGCTGAAAGGAAGGGTGGAACTCGCCAGATTCAAGCTTTTCGGTAAAGCTGATATTTTTCGCCGCTTGCGCATGCAGAGGAAGTTCGCCAACTTCAAAAGCTCTCTTAAACGAATGATCCACACTGGCAAATATACCTTTGCCACCGACTTCATTATGGGGAAAATGTTATTCCAGGAGCAAATGTGACTAGTTTCCGGAACAAGTAACTTTAGGTACTTTTTTGAGAAACATCGATTTTCCCGGAGCAAATGTGACTTGTTCCGGAAACAAGTTGAAAAGTTGCTTCTTTCCGGAGAAAATTTGATTTATTCCGGAAACAAGTTGAAAAGTTGCTACTTTTCGGAACAAAATTGATTTGTTCCGGAAACAAGTTGAAAAGTTGCTTCTTTCCGGGAAAAAATTGACTTGTTTTCGAAACAAGTCGGAATGATGACATTTCCTGGGGAAATATGAATTATGATAATACTTTTGGGCATGGTGACCGATTTCGATAATACCACGGTAAAGATACACCTAATAAAAATTGCACGTACACGGAGCACCGTTGGGCGAGATTAGTACTCTGCGGTCGGGGACGACGGTGACTATCAATTTCGATGTCGTGGGGGACCTCCCCACGGCGTATGTTTTCGTGCGGACGGGAGTAATAAATTAGCCTCCACTGCGCGCGCCGCAAGCATCGATATCGTGCAGCCTCCCTCCCCTCCCCCTACGTAGGGTACCCTTACCCCTAGCACCCCTTCAACCCTGCTCCGTCCAGCTAAAAACACCCAGGTTACTTGTTTCGGAAACAAGTCAAATCTACTCCGGTGAAAAGCAATGTTCCTAGGAAAAGCATCCCAAGTTACTTGTTTCGGAAACAAGTCACATTTCCCACGAAATCCAAGAAAGTCCCAATTTTCCTGAAATTAGTCAAATTTGCTCTGGAAAAATATAAAATCTCTTCATTATGGATGAACGTGGGATTTTGGAGCACCGCTGCGAGGCCCTGTGGAGGATACTTATCATGCCCGCTCTCACTGACGACACCGATATTACAAACGTACTGTTCCCTGACTTCAACTCGAGCTTCGACAGATCAAGGTATAGCCCCACAAGCCATCACGCGATGACATGACATGCCATCACACGATTGTCTTAACATGCACATGCCATTATCCTGCGTTGGATCTGACGCCCGAATTTCTGGTTTTTAAATCGCTGACCGACTCTCACGTCTTCCGGTAACGCAACCAGATCGTCAATTCCAGTTCTGACATCAATCAGTTGCCTTTCGAGGGGTCTGAACTGTCAGATGATGAGGACGTTCAGAGGAAACGAATGGCAGAGGCCAGAACTAGTCTTCCCAAGGAGGGTCGATATTTTAACGACGTTCAGACAGAGCAGATGGCTGAGGCAACAGAGCGTGAAAATCAAGTCCACGTGGCAGAGTTGGTGCAGAATGAGGTGGCCATAATTGATTCCACATCTCCTGTGCATTTGTATGACCTTTGTCATTGATTTGTAACTGCTGATGGTGCCGCTGGTGCCTCAGAAATCCCAGTGCCAGTCGCAGTGAATGTCACAGCAGCAGAACATGTTGCTCAGCCCGAGACCACTGCTGTTGATATTTCGGGTGCAACCCCACAAAGTGACACAGTAGTATCTACAGCTAGTCTCCCATCAGCTCCTCAATATTCCGCTGATAATATTTCAGTGCTTTTACGTGGCATTGGGGCAGACATTTAAAATGTGATTATCTTTTTAGGGATAACTCTAGATTGGGTGTAGACATTTCATTATAATTCAGATTGGGTGTAGGCACTTCATTTTAATAAAAAGAAAAAGAAAAAACCACGCCCGTTGGGCGTATGACTAAATTAATTTCCCCGGCCCTACTCTGGGCCGGACCGCCACAAGTGGCGGCCTTAATGGGACAATTTATACCGGGTGGTTCTTATCTTTTTCCTCATCTTGCTTTTCTTGTCTGAGTCATCTGTATAACTGGTATGTGCTGTGTGCATAGTTTACTGTCAGGTTATGTATTCTTTGTAGTGCCTGTGTGGCCTCTTTTCTGTTGAGCCCAAGTTGCTCGAGTATGTCTTGGTTGTGTTTGTACACCGTGCCTGTCCTGCCCACTGCAAACACATGAAGTTTGGCACGGAATCCGTGTCTGCGTAACAGTTGTAGCAGCGGTCCGTATTTCGTGTATTTTTTCAGGAGTTTAGGTCCCCATTTTTCGTCATCGGTGTGGGCCACCTCTATGAGGTGTAGGTTTTTGACTTTTGCTGGTGCTTCTTTTTGTGTGCATTCCCATCCGTCCTCCATGTCTTCTAGGCCCTCTATCATGACTATGTCTACAAAGCTTGGTATTGTGTCGGGCCCATCGTTTCTGCCTGGGTTGTCCTTCCCGTCGTGTCTGCATTGCCCTCTGGTGAGTATGTAATTTGGGAGTACCCTTGGCTTAACCCCTGGGTCCCTCTTTTTTCCGGTGTAGGCGAGTACTTTGCATCCCCCTTTTCTATGGTGGTCGAGTATGTGTTTTAGCTCGTCTGCGTGGGCGTCTGCCCTGTCCGAGAACATCCCTCGCATTTGTGGGTTGTTGCATCCTCCTAGGGCGTGTCCTACTCTCATGAGGAAGCCCTTTGCGTAGTCCACCCCTTTGTGTCCGCATCCTTCCAGGGTGCACTTTCCGCCTCCTCCGGCTGAGTTTTTCGCCGTCTCATAGTCTTGTGCTGGCAGTATTCTCAGTCTGCATTTGAGTACCGTTTTTCGTGCCGCAAATGTGGCTCGTTTCCAGAAGCCGTTCGCTATTATGTGTAGTGGCGTGTCTCCTTTGAGGTGCTTCATTGTTTCGTTCAGCCAGCTCTCGGTGGCCCTGCCCTCTTGAACCGGGGGGGCGTTCCTCTTTTCCGTTCTGTGTGTCATGTCGTGTTTTCTTTGTTTCCATCTTGTTCTGGGCATCGGGTCCTCCATCATTGCATGGACTCTAGACTCCTCCGTGACACGGTCGTGGTGAGCTTGTTTTTCGTTTGTCGACTTCCCTTGTGGCTCTTCCCGCTGCTCAATGAGTTCATTGAGCATGTCAAAAATTCCCTCGTCATTGTGTTCCTCTTGGGTCATTTCTAGTCTCTCCGCGAGCTCGTTGAGTTCCTTAAATATTTCTTCCCCTTCAGAGGGTGGGGGTGGTGTTTCTGCGGGTTCGGGGTCGTTTCCTCGGGTGGGGTCCATTCTGCCCTCTGTTTCCCGTTGTTCTTGGTGCTCCTGCACCTCTCGCAAGAGGAGCATCTCCTCTTCCTCCCTCTGTCCCATCATGGCCTTTATTTGCCTGTCTTCTTCGTCTCGGGTCTGGTCGGCTTGTTGCTGCTGGTTGGGTACCGGGTCCCGTATTATCGCTTGTTCCTCTTCAGTTTGTTGCGCTTGGTCATGGTGCGCCTCCCATCTGAAATTGCGCGCAGTTTTCAGTTGGTGGGTCCAGGTTGTGGGTTCTCCCTGGAGTGCAGTCATTTTTGTTGAGAGTCTGCTGTTTCCTTGGGCTTGTCGTTCACGAAGAAGTGTAGTTACGTATTTTTGTACCGCGAGCTTTCCCTTTAGCTCCCTGCTGTTCGAGTCTTCGTCTGGTACCATGGGTTTGACTTTTATTGTCTCATTATTGTCCCACGCTTCCGTGAGGGTTCCCGTAGTACAGGCTTGTTTGGCTGCCTCGTCGGCCTTTTCGTTCCCCACAATTCCCGTGTGTGCCTTGACTTTCAGCAGTGAGACCGCGTGCCCCGCTGCTACTAATGCCTCAATGTTGACTAGTATGGCATACAGGAGGTCCCTTTGTTGGTGGTGTTCCATGTTGTGAGGTTTCGTTCTCATGCTCTCCAGCTGTCTTATGGAGTTGGCACTGTCCGTGCAAATGGTGAGTCTGTCGCCACTTGGTGGTGGCGGGAGCGTCACCGCTTTTTGTATGGCGAGAAGTTCGGCTCTGTTCACCTCCTGGTCCTCGCCTTCCCATCGAATCATGTGGGCCTCCCCTTCCCCGGACCTGGGGTCCCATACCGCGGCTCCTGAGGCCCATTCTTTGCCTCCTTCTTCTGTTTCTATCTCTCTTTTGCTTCCATCCGTGTAAAGGTACGAGGTTGCCTTGTGAGCCCTTTGAGGGGAGGGGTACGTCAATTGAGCTGGTGTGTCCCTCGGGGCTCAGTTCCTGGGGTCCTCTGTTCGGTCTCTTGTCAGTTCCCATCTCCTTCCTTGGACCCCCGGTTCGTGTTCGGGCCAGAAGTCAGTGGGGTATCTGACAACTTTTGACTTTGCTACTGTGTCCCATATCGTTTGGGCGTCATTCTGTCTTGTAAGCCTGGTGTGCAAAGTGTTCGCTTCCACCACCTGTTGCACGGTGGGGGGGTGTATGTTCCATTTACCTCCCCGGCTTCCGGGGAGGAGTTCCCATTTGGCTAGTCCTTCTTCCACGTGGAGGTGGCTGTCCTCCCACCAAGTTTCCACTTCCTCTTGTACGTTGCAGCACTGGGGGCAGAGGTCGTTCCGCAAGTGTGGCCCTGTGTTGCACATTCTTCCCATTGCATTTGTCATGTCCTTCGTCTTAATTTCCGGGAGTTCGTATCGCTGCCACGGTCTTGTGTCAACCACACAGTCCACACTTGGGGTGCGTCCTGCTTGGTTTGGTTCGTTCGCGTCGTGTAGGTTTGCCTCCCTTACCGGCTGTTTGACGGCTGAGGTGGTGCGCACCTTGCTCTGCGGGCAGGTTGTGAGTGCCCTCCTTATGCAGTCTGCGGCAGTGTCCGGGTCCCCGCAGTGTGCCTGCCATCCCGCCTTGTTGGCAACTATCAGCACTCTGAGGTTCCAGTTGCATTGTTTCGCTTGCTGGTGGGTGGCACCCATCCAGTGGTCAGGGGGTAGAAACGTGAATTTGCCTTGTGGTATTTCAAATAGTTCGTGTATTAGGTGCCCTGCGTGTGCGTTGTATAGTTTCCTGTATGGGGTTTTTTCATACGTTGGGTATACTCCGACCCCGAACACCGGCTCTTGTGTGGTGGTGGCCGCAACGGCAAAGTCCAGTGCCTTTTTGAGGTCCTGTGGCGTGTATTCTGGGTTGAACTGGTAGGCCCCCAATTTCATCCAGTTTGTCGTCCAGGCTGAGCCTCTGGCCCCGAACACCTTGTCTCTGTCATATTTGGCGTAGTACGTCGTGGTGTGGTGGTGAACATTGAGGGGTGAGGCAAATAGTTCGGTGGTAATTCCGAATGCCTGTTGTAATGCCCTTTGCATCTGGGCAGGGAATGTCCAATGGTTTTGCAAGTTCTTTTTTCGTTCCTCCTTTTCTTCTTTGCTTGAGTACCTAATGAGGAGGTGCCCTATTTCCTCCTCGAACGTGGAGACCTGTATTTTATGGTCCTCCCACATTTCAGTGCGTAGTGTGCGCTGGTGCGGGGTTTGGTGGTCTGTGGTGCCCACTGCCTGGGTGTATCTTTCATGTAGCCTGAGGAGCTTTTCTTTCGTGAGGGTGCCTATGTACTTCCCATTCCTGTGGTAGCTGTGGGCGAGTTCCCCCTCTAGCCGTAGCTGGCAGTGGTGCTCTCTGTTGTCCACAATGTCCTGTTCTGGGTTGGTTTCTGTCGGGTCCAGTGTTAGGTTTCCTGCATGTAGTGTGGGCCAGGCCTGTCCCAGGTGCGGCCTTCCGGCCAGTATTTCTCTGAGGCCTGTGGGGTGAGTCACCCGGGAGCCCCTTGTTCGCAGTCTTCTATTCAGGGTTGGGAAGGTGGTCGCGCTTTGGCCCCTTCTTTTGGCTAGTTTTAGGTAGTCTGTTATGGTTTCCCTTGTACTCCATGAGTAGGAGTCATCCCCCTCTGGGTGCCTCCACTGGGTTCTGTATTGCTTCACTAGGGAGTGGGGGTCCGTTGGGTCTACGAGTAGGGTCCTCATTGCCACAATTTCTTTCGGCTTGTCTATCGTTCGGCCTTTCTCAAAGCCGGTTTCGAGTTTTTCAGCCATGGGGTCTTTTTAATCTAGATTGGGTGTAGGCACTTCATTTTAATCTAGATTGGGTGTAGGCAATTAATTTTAATCCAGATTGGGTGTAGACATTTCATTTAATCCAGATTGGGTGTAGGCATTTCATTTTAATCTAGATTGGGTGTAGACATTTCATTTCTAATCTAGATTGGGCGTAGACTTCATTTTAACATACCTTGATGCCTGGAGGGCATTACATTTTACATTGATAATATTGCATGTGAACATTATTATGTAAATTCGACCGTTAGATATCAACATCTGACCACAATGAGCATATCTACCGGTTGGATTTGCGAAATAATGTTTCTTTAAGCATCAAACAACAAAAACCATCGATTACGAACAATTTTTTGCTAGTCACCGCATACAAAAACATTATTTCGCAATTTCAACCGTTAGATATGTTCATTGTGGTTAGATGTCGATATCTACCGGTTGAATTTGCGAAATTGTGTTTTGTTTTGCAACAAATAACAACAAACATCGATTCCGGACAGTTTTTCGCTAGTAATCGCATGCAAAAACATTACTCCCAAATTCAACCGTTAGATATGTTCATTGTGGTCGGATGTTGATATCTACCGGTTGAATTCGCGAAATAATGTTTTTTTTTTGTGCAACACATAACAAAAGAAATTGCGACCCGTACCCCCTATACCTGTGTCTACACCCAATGGCACATTAAAATGAAGTGCCTACACCCAATCTAGACCAAAATGAAGTGCCTACACCCAATCTAGATTAAAATGAAGTGCCTACACCCAATCTAGATTAAGAATGAAGTGCCTACACCCAATCTGGATTATAATGAAATGTCTACACCAAATCTAGAGTAGATTAAATGAAGTGCCTACACCTAACTGGATTACAATGAAATGCTCCTTACACCCAATCTAGACTTGTCCCATCTTTTTTATAATGTTTTATTTTCAATTACAAAAACTTTCCATGTCTAGACGGTCATGCTGAATTGTTTTGAAAAGTTGATAACTTGATAACAAATGTTATCGATAATGCATTGAATTAAATAGTTTGCTATATGTACCTTAAAAATCGATAAAAATGCAATAATAAATTATTAAATAATACTATTGGTACCGAAATGATTAGACGTGTCTTTACGTTCGTCCGAGCGCGGCTTCGAACGACCATATCGCAATAATGAGACACGCGGGCGCAAATGAGAAAAAAATGAGAAAGCATTAAATTGTATGCCAAATTGGTTTTTGGGGTTCTGAATGACAAATATGAGGGTTAATTTGAATAATACTTGAAGGAATTTCGAAAAAACTGGGTTTTGACTCTTCAAAGTAGCCACGCGAGTCACGCGTGCGGCAAGAAAACGAGAAAGCTGGAAGTATCGTGTTAGGTGTGGAAAGTTATGATATTGCCTTATGTTTGTGATCGAAATGTTAGAATTTTGCATTATTAGAATATGTAGTATTTTGACATTTCAAAAATGCAACCATTTGCTTACATGGGAGAGAACCGGCAGATTTATGGCCCATTTTAGGGTGTTTGGAGGGTCACGTAGTAAAATATTTCTCATCGGGCGAAAGTGAGCAGCTACGGACATATTTTCAAAAGCGATTATGCTGCAAAAGTTGTTCAGGACTGAAAACAACCAGTGGTGATGCTCCCCCAGGCTTCATGTGACCCAACATGGGCGTTCAGCGGGTCAGGTTGCCCTGAAAAGGCTATTCCTGGACGAATCTCGGCAGCTATCAAGACCGGTAAACAGTATTATTTCGCGAAAAAAATAAACATATGTTAGAAGAAAATATCCCGCGGCAGGTGTTCGTTCCTACAGGTGTGCTGCACATGGATATATCGGGGCGTCCAAGGTTCAGGGTTCATTGGTATGTCTTGGAGGAGTCGTACTGTAACCGGAGGTCGTTTGCACACACCTGCGTTCGTGACATAAAACCACAACCCGCACCTCAGACTACCTACACCAGTATGGCAAATATTGGAATATTGCAGTATTGGATGTGGCCTTACGATACTTTCACGTTTCACGACTGCCAGTCACAACAAGCCCATTGGGTGCCTGAAGATCCTGTAATTCTCCGCTTGTGGCTGCAAGCGCGGAGACAAGCCGAAGAAGACTGGGAGGACTTCGGGCGCAATGCAATAAATGTCAACTCCTGGAACTACTGGAGAGTTTGGCCGATGTACGCCCACGGCCGTAGATCCAGCGAAAGGTGTGGTGTGAGGCATCTCGTGTACTGGTACGAGGGCGTGTGGATCTACCACCGATACTCAGGTTGGGAGTGGCAGGCCTGGCTTGATAGAAACCGCTACAGCGAAACGACGCACGGCGCCCTCATAGAGCTCGACGAAAGCGGTCTGCTGCAGGACGATGAAGGGAGATGCGTAGTCTGCGGGCGTATGTTCAGAATCTGCACCCTGGCGCGCAAAATTGATGCTAACGCGTGCAATGAGGAGACGTATGATTGGAGCCACTGAACCTAGCTAACACTTATGTCACGTGATTGTACATAAAATAAACGTAAACAAACAAGTATGTAAAACAATATTTTTCACGGCGTGTGGCCTTTGTAATGTTGTGTGCGTGCCACGAGGAATGAATGAGGCTGTTTGCTTACCTTCACCGCTCCGACGCGTCGGAGGCCAAGTTTCCCCTGGCCACCTTCAGAAGTTCTGTCTTTTCAGGTCCTCCTGGAACTCCGCCGACAGCAGGTTTGTCAGGAGGTTCGTCCCAGCAAGTCAGGATCTCACTCGCATCGAAGTCGTACCAACCTGTCACTTTCGGACAGGCTCTCCGGAAGGCGTTCTCCGCGAACAAGCTGTTCAAGTCTTTGAAAGTTTTACTTTTTCTCCTCGTTGCCTGCATAAGCAAAGGCGCAGACGGAAGCCAAAACCCCCACTTCATTTTGTCCGTGTCCAGATTCAAGAAAAAGAAAAAGAAAAAACCACGCCCGTCGGGCGTATGAGTAAATTAATTTCCCCGGCCCTACTCTGGGCCGGACCGCCACAAGTGGCGGCCTTAATGGGACAATTTACACTGGGTGGTTCTCATCTCTTTCATCCTCTTGCTTTTCTTGTCTGAGTCTTCTGTATAGTTGGTAGGTGCTGTGTGCATAGTTTACTGTCAGGTCGTGTATCCTTTGTAGTGCCTGCGTGGCCTCTTTTCTGTTGAGTCCAAGTTGCTCGAGTATGTCTTGGTTGTGTTTGTACACCGTTCCCGTCCTGCCCACTGCGAAGACATGGAGTATGGCACGGAATCCGTGTCTACGT
The DNA here is from genome assembly GCA_001247695.2 of Cymbomonas tetramitiformis. Classification (NCBI taxonomy): domain Eukaryota; kingdom Viridiplantae; phylum Chlorophyta; class Pyramimonadophyceae; order Pyramimonadales; family Pyramimonadaceae; genus Cymbomonas; species Cymbomonas tetramitiformis. The sequence goes on along the minus strand of LGRX02025333.1, from coordinate 14,808 downwards.
AGTAGCTGTAGCAGTGGTCCATATTTCATGTATTTTTCTAAGAGCTTGGGTCCCCATTTTTCGTCGTCAGTGTGGGCCACCTCAATGAGGTGTAGGTTTTTGACTCTCGCTGGTGCTTCCTGTTGTGTACATTCCCACCCGTCCTCTAGGTCTTCTAGGCCCTCTATCATGACTATGTCCACAAAGCTCGGTATGGTGTCGGGGCCATCGTTCCTGCCTGGGTTGTCCTTTCCGTCGTGTCGGCATTGCCCTCTGGTGAGTATGTAATTTGGGAGTACTCTGGGCTTAACCCCTGGGTCCCTCTTTTTTCCGGTGTAGGCGAGGACTTTGCACCCCCCTTTTCTATGGTGGTCAAGTATGTGTTTCAGTTCGTCCGCGTGGGCGTCTGCCCTGTCCGAGAACATTCCTCGCATTTGTGGGTTGTTGCATCCACCTAGGGCGTGCCCTACTCTCATGAGGAAGCCTTTCGCGTAGTCCACTCCTTTGTGTCCACATCCTTCCAGGGTGCACTTTCCACTCCCTCCGGCTGAGTTTTTCGCTGCCTCGTAGTCTTGTGCTGGCAGTATTCTCAGTCTGCATTTGAGTATTGTTTTCCGTGCCGCATAGGTGGCTCGTTTCCAGAAGCCGTTTGCTATGTTGTGTAGTGGTTTGTCTCCTTTGAGGTGCCCCATCGTTTTGTTCAGCCAGTTTTCGGTGGCCTTGCCCTCTTTGACCAGGGGGGCATTCCTGTTTTTTATTCTACTGTGTGTCATGTCATGTTTTCGTTGGTTCCATCTTGTTCTGGGCATCGGGTCCTCCATCATCGCATGGACTCTGGACGCCTCCGCGACCCTGTCATGTTGAGCTTGTCTTTCATTTGACAGCTCTCCTCGAGGCGCTTCCTGTTGTTCAATGAGTTCATTGAGCATTCCGAAGATTTCTTCATCGTTCTGTTCCCCTTGGGGCGTCTCCAGTTTCTCTGCGAGCTCGTTGAGCCTTTCAAATATCTCTTCCTCTTCAGAGGGTTGGGGTGGTGCCTCTGCAGGTTTGGGGTCGCTTCCCCGGGTGTGGTCCGTTCTGCCCTCTGTTTCCCAGTGTTCTTGTTGCTCCTGCATTTCCTGCATAAGGAGCATTTCTTCTTCCTCTTGCTGTTCCATCATGGCCCTTATTTGCCTGTTTTCCTCATCCCGGGTCTGGTCGGCTCGTTGCTGTTGGTTGGGCATCGGGTCTCGCATTATCGTTTGTTCCTCCTCAGTCTGTTGTGCCTGGTCATGGTGCGCCTCCCACCTGAAAATGTGCTCTGTTTTCAGTTGGTGGGTCCAGGTTGTGGGTTCCCCCTGGAGCTCGGTCATTTTTGCTGAGAGTCTGTTGTTCCCCTGGGCTTGCTGTTTGCGGAGTAGTGTAGTTACATACTTTTGTACCGCCAGTTTTCCTTTCAGCTCCCTGCTGTCCGAGTCCCCGTCCGGTACCATGGGCTTGACTTTTATTGTTTCGTCATTATCCCATGCTTCCGTGAGGGTCCCTGTGGTGCAGGCTTGCTTGGCCGCCTCGTCGGCTTTTTCGTTTCCCGCAATTCCCGTGTGTGCTTTGACTTTCAGTAGTGAGACGGTGTGCCCCGCTGCTACCAGTGCCTCAATATTGACCAGAATGGCATACAGGAGGTCCCTTTGTCTGTGGTGTTCCATGCTGTGGGGTTTCGTTCTCATGCTTTCCAGTTGTCTAATGGAGTTGGCACTATCCGTGCAGATGGTGAGTCCTTTGCCACTTGGTGGCGGCGGGAGCGTCACTGCTTTTTGTATGGCAAGAAGGTCGGCTCTGTTCACCTCTTGGTCCTCACCTTCCCACCGAATCATGTGGGCCTCCCCTTCTCCTGACCTGGGGTCCCATACCGCGGCCCCCGAGGCCCATTCTTTGCCTCCTTCTTCTGTTTCAGTCTCCCTTTTGCTTCCGTCAGTGTATAGGTACGAGGCTGCCTCGTGTGCCCTTTGAGGGGAGGGGTATGTCAGTTGGGCTGGCGTGTCACTGGGGACTAGGTCCCTGGGGTCCTCTGTTTGGTCTCTTGCCAGTTCCCATCTTCTCCCTTGGACCCCTGGTTCGTGTTCGGGCCAGAAGTCAGTGGGGTATCTGACAACTTTTGACCTCGCTACCTTGTCCCATATCGTTTGGGCGTCAGCCTGTCTTGTAAGCCTGGTGTGTGAAGTGTTCGCTTCCACCACCTGTTGTATGGTGGGGGGGTGTATGTTCCATTTCCCTCCCCTGCTTCCGGGGAGGAGTTCCCATTTGGCTGGTCCTTCTTCCACATGGAGGTGGCTGCTCTCCCACCAGGTTTCGACTTCCGCCTGTACGTTGTAGCACTGGGGGCAGAGGTCATTTCGTAAGTGTGGTCCTGTGTTGCACATTTTCCCCATTGTATTTGTCATGTCCTTTGTCTTGACCTCCGGGAGTTCGTATCGCTGCCATGGTCTTGTGTCTACCACACAGTCCACACTGAGGGTGCGTCCTTCTAGGTTTGGTTCGTTCCTGTCGTGCAGGTTCGCCTCCCTCCTTGGCTGTCCGACGGCCGTGGTTGTGCGGACCTTACTCTGCGGGCAAGTTGTGAGCGCGTTTCTTATGCAGTCCGCAGCGGCATCTGGGTCCATGCAGTGGGCCTGCCACCCTGCTTTGTTGGCGACAATCAGTACCCTGAGGTTCCAGTTGCACTGTTTCGCTTGCTGGTGAGTAGCACCCATCCAGTGGTCAGGGGGCAGGAATGTGAATTTGTCTTGTGGTATTTCAAACAGTTCATGGACTAAGTGCCCTGCGTGTGTGTTGTATAGTTTCCTGTATGGGGTCTTCTCATATGTCGGGTATACTCCGACTCCGAACACAGGGTCTTGCGTGGTGGTGGCCGCAATGGCAAAGTCCAGCGCCTTTTTGAGGTCCTGTGGCGTGTATTCTGGGTTGAACTGGTAGGCCCCCAATTTCATCCAGTTTGTCGTCCAGGCTGAGCCCCTGGCCCCAAACACCTTGTCTCTGTCGTACTTGGCGTAGTATTTCGTGGTGTTGTGGTGAACATTGAGGGGTGAGGCAAATAGTTCGGTGGTAATTCCGAACGCCTGTTGTAGTGCCCTTTGCATCTGGGCAGGGAATGTCCAGTGGTTCTGTAGGTTCTTTTTTCGTTCCTCTTTTTCTTCTTTGCTTGAGTACCTAATGAGGAGGTGCCCTATTTCCTCCTCAAACGTGGAGACCTGTATCTTATGGTCCTCCCACATTTCCATGCGCAGTGCGCGTTGGTGCGGGGTTTGGTGGCGTGTGGTACCCACTGCCTGGGTGTATCTCTCGTGTAGCCTGAGAAGCTTTTCTTTAGTGAGGGTGCCTATGTATTTCCCGTTTCTGTGGTAGCTGTGGGCGAGCTCCCCCTCCAGCCGTAATTGGCAGTGGTGTTCCCTGTTGTCCGCAATGTCTTGCTCTGGGTTGGTTTCTGTCGGGTCCAGGGAAAGGTTTCCTGCATGTAGCGTGGGCCAGGCCTGCCCCAGGTGCGGCCTTCCAGCCAATATTTTTCTGAGGCCTGTGGGGTGGGTTACCTGAGTGCCTCTTGCTTGCAGCCTTCTTTTTAGGCTCGGGAAGGTGGTTGCGCTTTGGCCCCTCCGCTTAGCTAGTTTTAGGTAGTCAGTTATGGTTTCCCTTGTACTCCATGAGTAGGAGTCATCTCCTTCCGAGTGCCTCCACTGGGTTCTGTATTGCGTTACTAGGGAGTGGGGGTCCGTCGGGTCAATGAGTAGGGTCCTTACTGCTACAATTTCCTTCGGCTTGTCTATTGTTTGGCCTTTCTCGAAGCAGCCTGTCTCCATTTTTTCGGCCATAGGGTCTATTTCGTCTATCCATTTAGTTTGCGGGCGCGTGTGGAGGTCTTGTGGTGCCTCATCCTCCTCCCCCTGTACTGGACCGGTAGTCTCCGTCTCGTTAATCCTTGTAAGCGGGTGCAGGGAGAGTTGCCTGTGAATCTCTTCTCTGGGGACCAGCCTCGCCTCCCATTCCGTCATTTTAGCCCGTAGCTGTTCCGGGTTGAGACGCGGGAGGTTGGTTCGCATTGTGTGGGGGTCCAGCGGTCCCTCACAGGGTATACTCCTGTATTGTTGCTTCAGCCGCCGGTTTGTGCTGCTATCATAAAAGTCCCCCGGCTTCGCTATGTCTCTAGGCTGGGCTTCGCATAGGTATGGGTACAGGTGTGCCAGGCCTTTTGCTATGGCACTGCGGTCTGCTTTGAGGGCTGCATCTGTGCATTGTTCCCTGACGTTTACCTGGCTAATCGCATGTTGGCCATCCCGGGTAGTAAGGAACGCTAGGTCTGGGAAGTGTGTGAATAGTTTGAGGCACGTTGTGAAATTTATTGCAGTTGGCGTGTCCTTGGGTACTGTGAGCCTGGCGGTTTGGTCTGTGCACATCGCCTGCCAGTCTGGAGGTGCCGGTAGGTCCCCATCAATTATTTTGCCTGCTTTCGTTTTCCTTGTTGTTCCTTCCATCTCTTTGTCAGACTTTCTTCTGGTCGCCCCTTTCAGCTGCTCCATTATCTTTGGTGCTGGGGTTTGGAGCTGTCTGAGCATCCCCTCCGTCCCCTGGGGCGTAATGTTGTATCTGAGTAGGGCATTGAGTTTTCTTAGTGTGTTGTGTTTTGTCTGGTGCCCCCTCCAGAGTTTGTCGAGGTCTGTGCAATTCATGCGTGCGGTGCAGTGGTATTCTACCAGTCCTCTGGTGGACCTGCTGACGTGGGACATTCTGAGTCTTGACTTTAGGTTTATTTGCCTCCACGCTGGGCCCCGTACTGCTCCTCTGTCCTCTTCACTGTGCATGGCCTCCAGTAGTCCGCTCCAAATCGACTGGGCGTAGACTGCCTGGAGCGGCACCATGCCCAAGCCGAACCTTTCCTTTTCCTGCGTGGTGAAAATGTTTGGCGTTCCGTTGCGGGGAAGGCCTTGTATGTTCTTCGTGGCCCCACCTATTATTTTGTTGAAGTCGTCTATTTCGCCCGCTGTGTAGAGCCCTAGGTGCAGTCCATACCTGAACTTCCCTAGTATTGCAGAGTGAAGGGAGTATTCTTTTTGGTCCGGCGTTAGTGGGGAGCGCAGTAGTGCTTGTATTATGTGGTTCATCTCTTCCCTAGCAGCTTCTTTCTCCTTGTCCCACCTGCCTGTGAATGCCAGTAGTACTCCCAGGTATTTGTATGTGTCGTCTGGTTTGAGTATCTTGAAGTGGCTTAGCTTACCGTCCACCCCCACCATTTTGAGGTCTTTATGGAGTTGCTCGGGTATGGAAACCCCATTTTTTATGCCGGTTATGGCTGACTTGGTAAGGTTAATTTTGAGTTCACTCCATTGTGAGAATGCCTGCAGTTTGTGCAGTTGAGCTCGCATGTGGAAAATCGTGGGGCATTGTATGAGCAGGTCATCGACGAACGCCCCTGCTGCTGTCCTGAGGGGGCCCAGTCTTTCCTGTTCCGCTGCGTATTTGTGCTGGTATCCATGCTCCCCCACCTCTAGCCACCTTAACAACGGTTCCTGGTATATTATGAAAAGGAGGGGGCTCATGCTGTCTCCTTGGAGGAGTCCTCTTTGCACCTGCACCGTTTTGTGAGAGGTTTCCCCTCCTACCCTGGTGTTCATTGACATGGTGTCGTGGCTTTGTGTACCCAGGACATCTCGCACCACCTGCGTGAGTTCGTCGGGTATTCCGAGGTATTGCATCGTGTGCAGTAGTTTGTTGTGGTCCACTGAGCCATACGCATTTTCGAAATCTACATACAGGCCATGCAGTTCTCGTCCCGAGACGTTTGCATCCTCTATCGCATTGGTTACTCTGGTGAGTTGTCGGAGTGTGTTCCTTTTTTCCCTTGAGCCTTCCTGCGCCTGGGCTAGTATTCCTTGCGTTTCGCAGAACGTGGAGAGCATGTTTGCTATCTGCGAGGTGTACAGCTTGAATACCCCCTCAAGTAGGGCTATGGGTCGGTAGTTTTGCTGTAAGGTGACGTCCCCTTTCTTGTGGTGGAAGCAGAATGTCCCTTTTTTCCAGGTGAGGGGGACGTGTTTGCTGTTCCACATTTCCAGCATGAGCGCGTGTAGGGCGTCGTGGAAGTCCTCTGGCATGTACTTGAGAATTTCGTTCGGGGTCCTGGTGGGGCCTGGTGCTTTGTTGTTGTTTAAGGTGTGCACCGCCTTGCTGTAGCCCTGTCTACTTATTGTGAGGTCCAGTCCCGTGGGGTCTGGTCTTGGTGCTTTTATGAGGCGTTCTCTATGAGCTGGGTCTTCCCATGGCGGGGGTTTCGGGTCGGGCAGACTACGGTGCTCCATCTTGTATGGCGCTGAGTGAGCCATGTGGTCTGCTAGCGCGTTTGCAATGTTCCCGTGGCCTACAGAGAGGTTGCCCTCCCTGTCCTGCAGGGCCTGTATGTTCGCCGTGGGGGCATGGCCTGTTTCTTGCGCTTTGGCATATATCCTTTTGTGGTATCTTTTTTGGTTGTTCCAGTATTCTTTTACCGTTTTGTCATTGTGCCTTTGCTTGGCTCGTTTCCAGTGCTGTTTGACCACTTTGTGTGAACAAGGCTACAATTCAAGCAATTGCAATATCTTTATGGCAGGAAAGATTGACCAGTAAATTAACAGGTTGAGCAACAGCTCCTCCAAATAGTTACTTCAAGTTAGAACAGCCTCCAAATGGGCAATATTCATGTCTTATACTTTCAAGGCGCGCAATTCATATCTCTAATCGATCTGTCCCATGTCGGCTGGCATATCATCATCTGCCACCTATACAAATCCTAATCAGAGAATCTGCATTTGGACAATCCTAATCAAGACAGTTGATTTCATTGTCCCTTGCTGATCTTTGCCTTCTTCCTACGAGGAGCCACGTCCAGCACTTCTTCTTCATCACTGTCACTGCTCATGGTGCATTTCAAATGAGTGATATACTCATGTGTCCAACATCTCGGATATTTCCTAGATTGCCTCTTCGTCTCTTCAGACACCCCAGCCTTATTCTCAACCATTGAAGTCAATCCAGTATCCGACCCATATGGTTTCTTTGGTGGTACATGAACAGTTTCCACCACAGAGGCTGGGGCATCCTCAGATATGGCCTCAGACTTCTGCTCGGTAATAGGCTGATCATCGGGCTGAACAGGTGAGGTCGGGGAGGTGCCCTTTGGTACCCAGTGAAGTTCACCCTTCTCATCCATGATCAATTGCAGTCCCAGTCTCTTCAACCTTCGAGCTTCAGCTTGTTCTTCAGCATCGTCAGCTACCAAGTCATCGAACTCGCTGACGTCATCCTCGGTGTCATCATATTCAGGCGAAGTTGGCTCCCATTTCGGACTGGCAGTGTCCATGTCATATATGACACCCGCGTCATCTTTGTCATCCGAACCTGGTAGCTTCTCCTTACTGTTAGTGACACCTGCGTCATCATTGTCATCAGAATCTGGTAACTTCTCCTTACTCCAGGACACAGCGCCTGTACCCGAATCTTCACTGTTCGTAGGCGCTGAGTGTATAGGCTTACGCCCCTTGTAGGGAATTCCACGATATTCGTCATCGTCAATCACAATCGTCGGATTCCAGTACGCGATCCCAACGCGGCTGATCGGTAATGAGAATGGCGCTACCGGCGCCTTCAACTGAGTGGCGTCTTCTAGAAACCAGCCGCCGCCCCTATTACGCTCCCAGCGGCGTAGCGCACCAGAAGGGTGTACGATAATATGCTGCCAGCTATAATCAAGTCCAGGCTTTCGCTCCCCATAGTACGAAGTCAATGGCTCGGGAGTCCCCTTCCGAGCCCATTGCCATCTCACTGCCCCAGTATGCATAAATACAATATGCCAATCGAATGGCTTGGCCGGGCTATTGTTCCCTGGCACAACTCCTCCCCTCTTAGCTTGTTAGTACAAAGAGATGAGAACTCAGAGTCATTTGTACAGCAGCTAAGATCCAGACACAGATCAGCCATGCGTATGGATGCGTGATATGCTTTTCTGATCGAACAGGTGCTCGAAGAGTTGACGAAGCAATCCAGCGGGCAGAGGGTATACAGCAGTGGAAACTCCCACTCCTTGTTGCCCTGGATGCGGTCCCAGTTGAGCAGTTTCCGGATGTGATCCCAGAGTCTGTTGGTGAAGACAAGGAGTATCCATCGTGCAGTACCGTAGATCCACTGGAGGAGGCGACTGCGTCCAGATGCAAGTAGGCTTGCGATAGCCAGTGCCATACATACAGTAAGAGCAATACAACGGGGTAGGTAACCGGCGAACTACGGGTCGAAATCGCAGCGCAAAGGGAAACCTGCCCATCGGATTTTCCATAAACCAATGCTGGGGTTTGAGAAAGTCAAAAATTTGGAGCGTTCGGCGTACACAGGCATCAGCCTGTCGCAGTTGTCGCACCCCAGTGGTCTTAGCCTGACTGTATTCGGTGCACGGTGGACTAGCCCAGATGACGTCAAAGTAACCAGGCGTGTAACGCTTGAAGTCCCAGTCCTGAACCTTCTCAGCGTAGGTAGGTTGCCAGCGAGGATCATGATCGACGGTGACCACAGTGCTCTTCGGATAACATGACATGAAACTTCTCTCCACACTTCCTGTACCACTGAAAAGTACTAGTAGTCGCAACTCGCGTGTCGAGACCACAGAGTCCAGAAGAGCTAGATGCGTCACAAAGGCGTCAGAGGAGCGACAGTATTGTTCCCAAGGTAGGCAGTTGTCCAGAGAAGTGAGTTTCCCTTCATCAGAAGTATCCAGGAAAGTTAGAGCTCCGGCGCGTTCCCGCCTTTGCTTCCGCTGCATTCTGACCTCCTGTAAGGCTTTTTCCCGGGCTTGTCCTTCTCGTGATAGTCTCAGTTGTTCGAACTCCGTGAGCTGTTCGAGTTCACCCCCGTAGTTCAACGACTCACGGGTCTTCCAGGAGTCATGAGCATTAGAGTACCCAGTCCAGCGAACCAGAAATTCTTCTACTTCCTTGCCTCCTTTCATAGGTTTCACTCTTCGAGCCAGAATCTTAGACACATGGGTCTGGGATTGTCCATCCACGAGAACCTTGGCAGGAGTAGGTATTTGTCGACGCAGCGCAAAGGCTTCATCCGCGGTGCGGTATTCCTTGAGGCGATGCTGCGCAAAAACATCGTGGATACGCCATTTAGGGGGTAACTTGAGCCGGTAAGCCACCGGAGCACCTCTGTCAATTTCGGGTAGCTCTCGCTGCTGGTCGCTGAAGAACCTCTCGGTGATGGGTAAGGGCCCGTGCCAGCGAGGTCCCAGCTTCCTGAAGGATTCGCGGTTCATGATATTTTCCGTGAGATGCTTGGCATCTACCCAGACCAAGTCTCCCAACTGAAAGGATTTGGCGGTGTGACGCTGGTCAAACTGATGTCGCTGGCGTTGCTGTGCCAGTTCTAGCTTAGTGCGGGCGTCCTCTAGTTGAGCCGCGAATTTACTAGCCATCTCGTGTGCCGTACCTTCTCCACCCTTACGCTTGGAGTGTTGTCCAGCAGCCGCTTGCAGGAACAAGTCCAGTTGCGACATAGGCGAGTGCCCCAAGACCAACTCAAACGGGGTAAAGCCGGTTACATCGCTCCGCGTATCGTTTATGGCGAACTCTACGTTGGCACACCACAAATCCCAGTCCTCTGGATTGCTGCCTACGAAGGACCTTAGCATGTCTTCTACCACGCGGTTGGTATGTTCAGCTTGTCCGTCCGAACGAGGGTTGTAAGGCGTGGTGGAGGCCACTTTAGTTCCCATAAGTCTCATCAATTCCTTCCACATAGCATCCTGAAAACGAGGGTCGCGGTCAGAGACAATCTTCATAGGGGTGCCATGTAGTTTCCAGATGTGGTCGAAGTAGATTCGAGCGATAACCTCAGAGGAGCTGTCCTGGAAGTTCAACGGGATGATGTGAACCATTTTGCTGAGCTTACATGTGAAAGTAGCAAAGGCATCGTGATTCCGCGCCGTGACTGGCAGTCCAGTGACAAAGTCCACACTGACCACTTGCCATAGTCGCGTAGGAATAGTGTGTGGGTTCAGCAATCCATCCGGGTAGGAATTTCTCGGTCGCACCGCTTGACAGATAGTGCAAGATGAAACCCAGCGTCCCACATCTTCTGCTGCCCCTTTCCACCAGAAGCGTCGCAGTACTCGTTCCAGAGTTTTGTCCCTGCCCGCGTGTCCAGCTGAAACAGATGCATGCGCCTCTTGCAGCACTACCTCACGGAGGGGTGAATCTTCTCCCAGTACCAACTGATAGCGCCCAGCGCTCACCCTCCACAACACATCTCCCACTACGCAGAAGTCACGAGTGCGTTGATGCGGAGCTTCTTGGATTTCCTTCCTTAAAGTCTGAAGGGGGCCAGGTCGCCATATTCCGCTTGCAGCGCTTTGAGGAACTGGCCTCCTGATATCTGCTGATGCAGGTCTCGAACGCTGGCCGCTTCTCCAGTACGCACGATAGGAGGGGGGGAACTCGTCTTCCTTTCCCGCTTGACACGCTGTCGAGCTGGCGGGGCGTACACCACTAGCAGGGGCCAAGGAAGATCCAGAAGGGCTCCATCCGGGGCAGCGAACATCTGCACAGGTTCTCCTTGAGCGTCATGGGTAGGAATAATGTACTCCACTCTCATTCCCGCAGATCTCAACAACTGCCGCCACTGTGGCATGCGAGATTGAAAGTCAGGAAGGACGAAGAGAGCTGAAGTATTCTCAGGGTCCAGACGCCATTCTTCCACATATTTCCTCAGTACGGCCTCGATGGTCAAATGGTTGGAGGAGAAGGGAGGATTGCACCGGACGTTCAACCCTCGCCAGTTTTCCTTCAAGCAGTCCGTCCAGTAGCGGTTGACCTGACGATTCTTTCCTCCCAAGTCGCAACAGGCGTCCACCTCGAAAGGTCCATATTCTTGACTCAAGAAGTCGAACATGTCCGCACGGAACTTCCAGTCCTGTCGATCGCTGGGCTCCAGGAGTCTGGTTGAGGCCTCGCTGCACTTCGGCGTTGCTGAGTAATCAACAGGGGTCTTCCTGGGAGAAGGGGGCGAGGATGCTGTCAGTTTGCCAGAGCGCGTCTGAACTGCCAGGGTTGCTTTCTCGTACCCAGTTTCGGCCAGCTGCAGGGTATGTAAGGCGTCCATCCAGAGTTGAGGGGAGTCCATCCAGGTGAGAGTCCCACTGTACGCGAGGACTGGTTCAGGATCTTTGGTCTTGGCGCTGTTGGACTTGCGCTCCTTCAACTTGTTGGGATCTACCACTCCCAGGGGCGCGTCCTTGGCGAGACTCTTTACCAGCTGCAGGTCGAAACTTGCTGGCAGTGTCTGCGGCCGAGGGAGGTCGCTGCGGTTTCCCAGTAACCGGATGCACAAAGCCAGCTTCTACCAGTCCTTCTCTCGCGGAAATTTCCTTGTAGTCGGGTCGCCTGGACAGAGCGTCTGGAACCCAGAGTAGCGCCCCAGGGATGTACTCCATCTCGGGTACCCCTACCTCCACTAGATCCATGTACCATCGGGCTTGGCGTCGGCTGAGAGGTTGTCCGGGTGCCATTAACCAGACTAGGGGCTTGTTGTGCCCGGAGGCACAGCGTGAGCCGATATGCCTATGCGTCCGTATGTGTGTCATCGGGGGTAATCTGGGATTGGCACGATGACAGTGAAATTGGGCTTGAAATCACGATGAGAATGAATACCAGATGTCCGGGGTATGACAGTATGACACTATGACAGTATGACAGTATGACACTATAGTAGTATGACAGTACTGTGGGGGGTGTCATCGTGGAACTCAGTCAGACCCTCGAAGAATGGTCAGATTCGCATCGGGGTTGAAAAGACAATGAGATCGAATATCAGATATTAAGGTTATGACAGTATGACAGTATGACGCTATGACAGTATGACAGTATGACAGTACAGTAGTATGACAGTACTGTGGGGCAGTCATCGTGTCAGCCTGTCGGCATAACATCTGAATCGAGAATGATGAATCGGAATTAGAAATGAGATCGGATCGGGAATTGAACGTTGAGCCGAAGTGTGACATCGGCTCTCGAGTGGTTGACCCTGCAACCTGAGTGACGAGTGAATAAGTAGAGCACTTGAGAAGTGTTTAGCCTTCAGAACTCGGAACCGAATTATCGTTTGTACCTCAATCTGGCCCTGATCCAGTATATTATAAAAATCCGAATTGTGTACCTTTGCACGTTCAATCAAAAACATATCTCCGAGCATCTGTCGTCGTGCCCCTGGCACATTTGGTATCAGCGTGCTGCGATTTCGCCTCTGCGCAACTCGCCCACGGGCCTTTTGAAACTTCCGTTGTGATACAGGGGGAGAGCTGTACTTCCGGCTATCTGTGCGCAATTTTAGCCTCCGTAAGTACATTTTTTTTCGTATACAACGGCCGTATCCTCTGGAAAACATCTCCAAAACTTCATATTTTTGCCCCTTAACACTGGGGGCTCAAACTGGCTCAGAAACCCAAGCATTCGTTTTCCGATCTTAAACCCGAAGTCCGTCCCAGGCCACAAACGACCGTCAGGGAGCACCCTAAAGGGTTTCCCCGGTCTACAGTAGCCAAGAAAACGATATAGCTCACCTTTCAGAGCCCCAAAAAGGCGAAAAACCGCCCAAAACAGCCAAAAATAGCCGTTTTTGACAGTTTCCAGCCTACCCCAAAACCTCTCCCAGTAGCCCCCACCACCGAAAAACCCCTCTTTAGACCCCATAGAACAGCCTAGAAACCCCTGATACCGCCCTCACGGCCACCAGCAGTTGGGAAAGCCACTCAAAACAGCGCTTTTAGTGGTTTCTGGACAGTTCCTGGACAGTTTCTGGACACCTCTGGTTTACTCTCTGGCTGGAATATTTCTGGAGTGTACGAAGTCCGGTTACCTTCTGGGACCTTGCTGAGCTTTCTGGTTGCAGTTTCTTGACCTCTGCCTGCATACTTAGGCACTTGAAATCTGTGTCGCGGAGCCCTGGCGAAATTTTGAGTACGCCAGTGTATGGCAGTTTCCCCACAAAAGCACAGAAGAGAGTGGTGGAAACAGGGACCCCTCAAGTGGTTATTTCAACCAGACTCCACCTTCCCACCAGCAGGAGCCTTCGATAACTCCCCAGAGGGCCCCCTCCCACCTTCACCCTCCTCTTCAGACGACGAGGTGGAAGACAACTGAGCGCTTGGACAGCATACACCCTGGCTATCCCACCAGCGCGCCACTACCGTGAGTGGTACTACCAGGGGTTCACGGTTTTTGTCTTCAACTACCCGGACCCTTACCACCCAGCAATACCGGTGCTTCCTGGTGAAACCTTGGCCGACGCTCCACCGTCTCCAGAAGTCAGCCCTACACCTTCTCCTCCTCCTTCCCCCCTTCACGAAAGCGACACTGAATAAACAAAAGGCGAGCACTTCCTACCTTCTGCTCACCTGTGGCTTTTGCCACACCCAGTGTGCGATCTGATCAGCTCAGCAGCCAGTATGTCGCAACATATATCAGAGTCCTTTCCCAGCATGGGGGTCAGTGCAGAGCCGTCACGCCCCCCATTGTTCTCGCCCCTCACCTTCCCATCGCCCGCCGCTTACGCTTCCGCTCACCCCATTCCACATCCAGGCACCACCATGCCCTACACAGCGGTGCCCCGCCCTTATACTATGCCGGATGGCACCCCCGCACAGGCTGTATGGAACGGCGTCAATTGGGTATTGCCCCAATCAGCGCCCCTCGCTGGGGGAGTATCACCAGTGCCGTTCACACTGGGAACCCATCACCCCGTGGGCGCATATCCCACACCGTTCCAACAACAGCTACAGCAGCAGCAGCAGTGGCTCGCGTACCAGCAGCAGCAACAGCAGTGGCTTCAACAGCAGCCACTGGAACCGATGCAGCAGCAGTTACAGCAGCAGCAGTTACAGCAGCAGCAGCTACAGCAGCAACAGCAGCAGCAGCAGCAGCAGCAACAGCAACCGCAGCCGCCACAACTGCCGCAACATCGCCACAGCAGCCCTATCAGCTGGCACCAGCCACCTCCGCGCTTCATGACTCAGGCGCGGATCCCTCATCGCTGCAGCACTTCATCAGCATCGGCGCCGCGGCCCTGCCGGACCCTCTGCAGGTACCCCTTGACAGCGGGGTTCAGCAGAACGTCTTGGGCGGTACCCAGCTCTTGGTGCGTCACCTTCCCGCGGTGGCGACAACCTCAGAGACCCGCCGGCGTCGGCGTTCCCGAAGGGCATCTTCGGGCCCTGCGACACATGGCAAGCATCTTCCAGGCCCAAGCCACGCACCTGATCACTCTGACCCCGACTCCGGTACGGACATCAGCCGCACCAGCACGGGGACCAGAGGCAGCCGAAGCACGCAGGCACGGGCTGAGCGCAGGCGGAGGGCCGCCCACAGGTCCGGCTCCGACTCGGACGCGAGCAGCCGAAGTGAACACATTCGCAGAGAAGTCCTGGCGGCAGTACAGGCCCTGGACATCTCCGCGGTGCTCTCGAGAGGACTCGCGCTGCCTGGTGCGACGGCATCGGCAGGAGCCTCCCCACCAGGCGACCCTCAGGGCAGCGCACAGGGCCTGACGGCGGACCATCTACATGAGGCAGACGCCGTCGCCAGCGTAACCCCTCCAGTGCTACAGACCGCCGCTGAGACCGCTCCCGCCGAACCTCCCACTCAGGGCCGGCCAAATCCCCATAACATGATGGTGGCCCGCCGGCGGCAGTCGATGGAGACGGTGGTGCACGGCGGTGGCAACCCCGACTCAGAGCCCAGAGACTCCAGTCCAAGCGACTCGCCACCAGGCCCCCCTAGTGATCCACCG
>LGRX02025332.1:0-21983 GCA_001247695.2 Cymbomonas tetramitiformis | reverse complement strand
CGTTGATGCGGAGCTTCTTGGATTTCCTTCCTTAGAGTCTGGAGGGGACCAGGTCGCCCATATTCCGCTTGCAGCGCTTTGAGGAACTGGCCTCCTGATATCTGCTGATGCAGGTCTCGAACGCTGGCCGCTTCTCCAGTACGCACGATAGGAGGGGGGGAACTCGTTTTCCTTTCCCGCTTGACACGCTGTCGAGCTGGCGGGGCGTACACCACTAGCAGGGGCCAAGGAAGATCCAGAAGGGCTCCATCCGGGGCGGCGAACATCTGCACAGGTTCTCCTTGAGCGTCATGGGTAGGAATAATGTACTCCACTCTCATTCCCGCGGATCTGAACAACTGCCGCCACTGTGGCATGCGAGACTGAAAGTCAGGAAGGACGAAGAGAGCTGAAGTATTCTCAGGGTCCAGACGCCATTCTTCCACATATTTCCTCAGTACGGCCTCGATGGTCAAATGGTTGGAGGAGAAGGGAGGGTTACACCAGACGTTCAACCCTCGCCAGTTTTCCTTCAAGCAGTCCGTCCAGTAGCGGTTGACCTGACGATTCTTTCCTCCCAAGTCGCAACAGGCGTCCACCTCGAAAGGTCCATATTCTTGACTCAAGAAGTCGAACATGTCCGCACGGAACTTCCAGTCCTGTCGATCGCTGGGCTCCAGGAGTCTGGTTGAGGCCTCGCTGCACTTCGGCGTTGCTGAGTAATCAACAGGGGTCTTCCTGGGAGAAGGGGGCGAGGATGCTGTCAGTTTGCCAGAGCGCGTCTGAACTGCCAGGGTTGCTTTCTCGTACCCAGTTTCGGCCAGCTGCAGGGTATGTAAGGCGTCCATCCAGAGTTGAGGGGAGTCCATCCAGGTGAGAGTCCCACTGTACGCGACTACTGGTTCAGGATCTTTGGTCTTGGCGCTGTTGGACTTGCGCTCCTTCAACTTGTTGGGATCTACCACTCCCAGGGGCGCGCGTCCTTGGCGAGACTCTTTACCAGCTGCAGGTCGAAACTTGCTGGCAGTGTCTGCGGCCGAGGGAGGTCGCTGCGGTTTCCCAGTAACCGGATGCACAAAGCCAGCTTCTACCAGTCCTTCTCTCGCGGAAATTTCCTTGTAGTCGGGTCGCCTGGACAGAGCGTCTGGAACCCAGAGTAGCGCCCCAGGGATGTACTCCATCTCGGGTACCCCTACCTCCACTAGATCCATGTACCATCGGGCTTGGCGTCGGCTGAGAGGTTGTCCGGGTGCCATTAACCAGACTAGGGGCTTGTTGTGCCCGGAGGCACAGCGTGAGCCGATATGCCTATGCGTCCGTATGTGTGTCATCGGGGGTAATCTGGGATTGGCACGATGACAGTGAAATTGGGCTTGAAATCACGATGAGAATGAATACCAGATGTCCGGGGTATGACAGTATGACACTATGACAGTATGACAGTATGACACTATAGTAGTATGACAGTACTGTGGGGGGTGTCATCGTGGAACTCACTCAGACCCTCGAAGAATGGTCAGATTCGCATCGGGGTTGAAAAGACAATGAAATCGAATATCAGATATTAAGGTTATGACAGTATGACAGTATGACGCTATGACAGTATGACAGTATGACAGTACAGTAGTATGACAGTACTGTGGGGCAGTCATCGTGTCAGCCTGTTGGCATAACATCTGAATCGAGAATGATGAATCGGAATTAGAAATGAGATCGGATCGGGAACTGAACGTTGAGCCGAAGTGTGACATCGGCTCTCGAGTGGTTGACCCCGCAACCTGAGTGACGAGTGAATAAGTAGAGCACTTGAGAAGTGTTTAGCCTTCAGAACTCGGAACCGAATTATCGTTTGTACCTCAATCTGGCCCTGATCCAGTATATTATAAAATCCGAATTGTGTACCTTTGCACGTTCAATCAAAAACATATCTCCGAGCAGCTGTCGTCGTGCCCCTGGCACATTTGGTATCAGCGTGCTGCGATTTCGCCTCTGCGCAACTCGCCCACGGGCCTTTTGAAACTTCCGTTGTGATACAGGGGGAGAGCTGTACTTCCGGCTATCTGTGCGCAATTTTAGCCTCCGTAAGTACATTTTTTTCGTATACAACGGCCGTATCCTCTGGAAAACATCTCCAAAACTTC
The DNA here is from genome assembly GCA_001247695.2 of Cymbomonas tetramitiformis. Lineage (NCBI taxonomy): Eukaryota > Viridiplantae > Chlorophyta > Pyramimonadophyceae > Pyramimonadales > Pyramimonadaceae > Cymbomonas > Cymbomonas tetramitiformis. The sequence continues at coordinate 19,863 of LGRX02025332.1, read as the reverse complement.
ATATTTTCGCCCCTTAACACTGGGGGCTCAAACTGGCTCAGAAACCCAAGCATTCGTTTTCCGATCTTAAACCCGAAGTCCGTCCCAGGCCACAAACGACCGTCAGGGAGCACCCTAAAGGGTTTCCCCGGTCTACAGTAGCCAAGAAAACGATATAGCTCACCTTTCAGAGCCCCAAAAAGGCGAAAAACCGCCCAAAACAGCCAAAAATAGCCGTTTTTGACAGTTTCCAGTCTACCCCAAAACCTCTCCCAGTAGCCCCCACCACCGAAAAACCCCTCTTTAGACCCCATAGAACAGCCTAGAAACCCCTGATACCGCCCTCACGGCCACCAGCAGTTGGGAAAGCCACTCAAAACAGCGCTTTTAGTGGTTTCTGGACAGTTCCTGGACAGTTTCTGGACACCTCTGGTTTACTCTCTGGCTGGAATATTTCTGGAGTGTACGAAGTCCGGTTACCTTCTGGGACCTTGCTGAGCTTTCTGGTTGCAGTTTCTTGACCTCTGCCTGCATACTTAGGCACTTGAAATCTGTGTCGCGGAGCCCTGGCGAAATTTTGAGTACGCCAGTGTATGGCAGTTCCCCCACAAAAGCACAAAAGAGAGTGGTGGAAACAGGGACCCCTCAAGTGGTTATTTCAACCAGACTCCACCTTCCCACCAGCAGGAGCCTTCGATAACTCCCCAGAGGGCCCCCTCCCACCTTCACCCTCCTCTTCAGACGACGAGGTGGAAGACAACTGAGCGCTTGGACAGCATACACCCTGGCTATCCCACCAGCGCGCCACTACCGTGAGTGGTACTACCAGGGGTTCACGGTTTTTGTCTTCAACTACCCGGACCCTTACCACCCAGCAATACCGGTGCTTCCTGGTGAAACCTTGGCCGACGCTCCACCGTCTCCAGAAGTCAGCCCTACACCTTCTCCTCCTCCTTCTCCCCTTCACGAAAGCGACACTGAATAAACAAAAGGCGAGCACTTCCTACCTTCTGCTCACCTGTGGCTTTTGCCACACCCAGTGTGCGATCTGATCAGCTCAGCAGCCAGTATGTCGCAACATATATCAGAGTCCTTTCCCAGCATGGGGGTCAGTGCAGAGCCGTTACGCCCCCCATTGTTCTCGCCCCTCACCTTCCCATCGCCCGCCGCTTACGCTTCCGCTCACCCCATTCCACATCCAGGCACCACCATGCCCTACACAGCGGTGCCCCGCCCTTATACTATGCCGGATGGCACCCCCGCACAGGCTGTATGGAACGGCGTCAATTGGGTATTGCCCCAATCAGCGCCCCTCGCTGGGGGAGTATCACCAGTTCCGTTCACACTGGGAACCCATCACCCCGTGGGCGCATATCCCACACCGTTCCAACAACAGCTACAGCAGCAGAAGCAGTGGCTCGCGTACCAGCAGAAGCAACAGCAGTGGCTTCAGCAGCAGCCACTGGAACCGATGCAGCAGCAGTTACAGCAGCAGCAGTTACAACAGCAGCAGTTACAGCAGCAACAGCAGCAGCAGCAGCCGCAGCAGCAACAGCAGCCGCAGCCGCCACAACAGCCGCAGCATCGACCACAGCAGCCCCATCAGCTGGCGCCAGCCACCTCCGCGCTTCATGACTCAGGCGCGGATCTCTCATCGCTGCAGCACTTCATCAGCATCGGCGCTGCGGCCCTGCCGGACCCTCTGCAGGTACCCCTTGACAGCGGGGTTCAGCAGAACGTCTTGGGCGGTACCCAGCTCTTGGTGCGTCACCTTCCCGCGGTGGCGACAACCTCAGAGACTCGCCGGCGTCGGCGTTCCCGAAGGGCATCTTCGGGCCCTGCGACACATGGCAAGCATCTTCCAGGCCCAAGCCACGCACCTGATCACTCTGACCCCGACTCCGGTACGGACATCAGCCGCACCAGCACGGGGACCAGAGGCAGCCGAAGCACGCAGGCACGGGCTGAGCGCATGCGGAGGGCCGCCCACAGGTCCGGCTCCGACTCGGACGCGAGCAGCCGAAGTGAACACATTCGCAGAGAAGTCCTGGCGGCAGTACAGGCCCTGGACATCTCCGCGGTGCTCTCGAGAGGAATCGCGCTGCCTGGTGCGACGGCATCGGCAGGAGCCTCCCCACCAGGCGACCCTCAGGGCAGCGCACAGGGCCTGACGGCGGACCATCTACACGAGGCAGACGCCGTCGCCAGCGTAACCCCTCCAGTGCCTCAGACCGCCGCTGAGATCGCTCCCGCCGAACCTCCCACTCAGGGCCGGCCAAACCCCCATAACATGATGGTGGCCCGCCGGCGGCAGTCGATGGAGACGGTGGTGCACGGCGGTGGCAATCCCGACTCAGAGCCCAGAGACTCCAGTCCAAGCGACTCGCCACCAGGCCCCCCTAGTGATCCACCTCAGGATCCTCCTGACGATCCCGCACCAGAGCCCTCCTACCCTCAGTACCCAGAGGTCAGAGCCCTCTTCGTCACCCACGATGGTGGGTCATTGTGGGTGCACCAGTCAGCCGGGGTGCGAGGCGCGGCAACCGTCTCCCTACCATGGGACGAACGCCGCCGGGCTGGGGTGCAGGGCGACGCCATCTTGTTCACGATCATGCACCTGCTGGGAGCGCCGCTGACTGCATATGCGCGCATGGGGGGCCGGCTACACCATGCACCCCTACCCCTTACCAACCCTCGTGTGGAGACCTGGGTCCTTATGGTCGACCGCGAGGTCATGGATATGGCAATGGGGGACCCAGCTGCGGCCAATGTGCGGTCTACCAGCATGGGGCAGCCAGTATGGGAGTGGATCCCTGCTACTGCGCGGGAGTCGGAGATGCAGAACTTCGATCAGGACGGGCTCGCCGCGTGGTCGGAGGTCAGCAACTCCGATTGGTACCGGAGCATGAGCGTGGTGGCCGCACAACCATCCACACCCCTGCCCTTCCATACACCTCTCCCACTCCCCGCACCACCATCAGCCCCTACATTACCGCCCACTCCGACCGCAGTCCCCACAAATCCCGCGCCCGCGCCTCCGCCCGCGCATGCCCCGGGACCACCACCTTTTGCCCGTTTTCCCCATTCCGCCGCCGCAAACCCCGTTCACTCGGCCGCTGCCGCGAACCCCGTTCACTCTGCCGCCGCTGCGAACCCCGTGCTCTCTCCCAGCGCCACCCCCTTTGTTCCAGGCATCGTCCGTCTGCCGCAGGGCACTAACCTGCGAGCATCTTCAGACGAGGTCCGCCTGGAGCACAAGACCAAAGAGATGGTGCTAAAGCTGGTCAAGAGCGTCACCCGGTTCCCCCGCTCCGCGTCCGACACAAAATCGGCCGACAAGGAGGGCCTCCTGACGCAGTTGGAGCACTACCCCCACATGGTGCGGAAGGTATTCCAGGAGGCCATCGTGATCGAAGCACTGACCACTCCCAGTTGTACGCCATCAGTATCAGCGTACCAGGCGAGTGTGTTAAGCCTTCTTTGGAGCTTCAAGGAGTACACTCTTCAAGACCAGCAGAGAAAGTTCTTGGAGCGCGCGGCGGGGACCTTTGGGTCCGAGCAAGCTTGGCACCAACGCTACGGGGAGCTGGACGTGTTCTTCAGCGACCTGGCGGTGTGCTCCCTGACGCAGGCCTACCTGGAGAACGCACACGGCGAGGCCATTGCTCTGAAGCAGGCGGTGAACGAGACCGCGGCGGAGTATTTCTCGCGATTGGAGACCCGCATGGCCTCCGTCAACTTCCTGGCCGGCAGAGTCCCCAATTGCGTGGAGATGACCAACCTGTCGATGCTCTCTACGTACCGCCGGGGGCTGAAATATGCACCCAAGGTGATGCGGCGCCTGAGAGCCATCCACTTGGATGTCTCCAAACCAGAAGAGTGGGAGAGGAAGGCCGTCGCTGACGACATCCCAGGCACCCACAACGCCTTGTTGAAGATTCGGGAAGTTGCTGAGGAGGTGGAGAGTGACATTGACACGGAGGCGGCTCAGAGGCGCTCTCAAGACCGTCCTCCCCGTGCTGTTTCCTTCGCTAACCCACCACCTCGCACCCCCTTCTACAGGCGTACCCCCTCTTCGAGCCGCCCAGCTCTTGCCATGCTGGAGAACGGGCCCGCCACCACCGTCGCCGCGGCAGTGACTCCTTTGCCACCACCACCTGGCCTCTCCCGCCCTGACGCTCCGAAAGTCCGCCGGTGCTTCGCCTGCGGCTCTGCGGAGCACATCGTCCGTAACTGTACGGACGAGGCTAAACTCAAGGAGTGGAGGGCCAACGCACCCGCTCGACTGGCGAACTCCCCTGGGTTTGTAGCCGCCGTCGTTTGGGCCATCGAGCAGCAGGAGGACATCTCCTCGGTGGATGGCGTCCCAGAAGAGTTCTCCGAGGAGGTCCTGGCTCTTGCTACCTGTGAGGACGAGCAGAGCTACCAGACCCTGGCGGCCCTTGCGGGCATCGAGCTTGTGGAGGGTGACGGCCTTCCCCCGGTGGAGAGCGATGAATGACTGGCCGGCGGCCAGCCCCAGACCCTGCCCTTCGAGGAAGTGAGGTCTTGCCCTGATGATCAGACCCTCTCCGCCCTGGAGAAGCGGTCAGAACCAGTGGAACCCCGACGCGCCCGAGGACGCAGAGACCCTTGGGGCCAACGTCCCCATCCCAAGAGCGTGGCCTTCACCTCTGGGACCCGCTTGCGACGCACCTACCGCTCAGCTGGTGCCCCATCGCCGCCGAGGGATGACTTGTCCAGCCACCCTCTTGCAGGAAGCACCCCCTTCGATGAGCCGTCACTACCTCTTGATGACGGCCCTGCTTATACACAAGCGAGGATCGAGGGTCGGAGGGGACGGCGAGTCCCCCGGCACAGACCCCCCATTATGGGCAACAACCGCGGAGAGCCCCGCGATCTTCGCCCCCGACCGCGTGTTGTCCTACCGCTGCCCATCTATCAGTCCAACCTCGCAGACCCACGGAAAAGGCTAACTGCGTGGCACTGGAAGAGAGATCTGTACTCCCTCCCCCTCGAAGTCGCCATGCAGAAGGTCCGCAGAGCTCTGCGCAAGTCCCCAGAGGCTGCCAAGGACCTGGTGGATAAAATGTCGGAGCGCGTCCGCAGCCGCGTACACTCTGGGAGTCGATCGCCAAAGGAGCGCGTGAACCGCGCCAACCAGCTGGCAGAGAGGATACGCATTGCCCGCGAACCTCAAGATCGCAAGGAGGGCCATCAGCGCATAGCATTGTGGCACCTCCTCTCACACGACGGTCGCCAGCAAGTCCCCGAACCCTCTAACGCCAGCTCCCACGACCTCTACGCGGCTTGGAGAGAGCTGTCGCCCGCCGAGCAGCAAAAGGCAATCGCCACTTCGAGTCCAGACTCTTCCCCAGGTAGCAGGCTGTGGGAAAAGGAGGGCGCACGAAGAGCAGCAGCGAGATCTTCGACATCCCTCTGCACCCTGGACACTGAAGTGGGCACGATACCTGGGACAGCGGGAGATGTGGGTCTACCTGGCGCCTGGTGCAGTCTGCACGCAGTACACCAGTACAAGATGAGGAAGCTGGGTCCCAGCCCCTTGGGAGCATCCCCTCCATCATCCTCGCTGGCCGAGCCCACAACAGAGACTACATCTTCGCACCATGATAACGCGCCGGCCACTCCGGGAGGAAACCCCGAAGGTTCATCCTACTGCTCAGAGGCGGAGGAGACCTCCGCACCCAGTTCGCTTTGCTTCACCCAGCAGATGACCACCGTCAGAACGCATGAAGCGGATGAGGCGCCGCCCTGTCTCGACAGCCACCCCATGGCTGAAGACCCTGAGGTGATGGAAGAGGAGTCCTCGGTCAATTCGCTCTGCTTCACCCAGCAGATGGCAGCAGCTGGGACCCCTGAGACGAGAACTGACCACCAGAGCTCCCACCAACTCGCCCACAACTCCCCTGCTGGCAGCCCTCAGCATGACGAGGATCCTCTCACCCATGGCAGTCTCATCAATAGTGTCGCTACCCATGTGAGCCCCACAACAAGCGGCACTACCCACGTGAGCCCCACAGTAAGCGGCACTACCCATGTGAGCCCCACCACCAGTGGCACTACTCATGTGAGCTCTACTACCAGTGACACCACCCATGTGAGCCCTACCACCAGCGACACCACTCATGTCAGCCCCACCTCGAGCGAATGCACCTCAGCGGGCACCCTGCTGACGGCGAGTGCAGACAACCTCGTCAGTCATCCGACTGAAGATGTTGATTTGCTGGATGAGGAGTTCTACGCCGCGTGTAGGCAAACGTTGGAAGAATGCCGCGAGGCCTCGGACAACCTCCTCCCCAACCTCAAATGCAAAAGCATACGCACAGATGGGGGAGTTCAGTGGAAGACCGACATCGAGGGTACCCTTGCAGCGGCACATGACGAAGAAGGACCGCTACTGCTGGTATTCTACGCAACCCTCAGAGGGCACACGGTCAAGGTGCTGATCGACTCGGGGGCCTCTGACAACTTCATCTCGGAGCAGAGCGCTAAGCGATGTGGCCTCACGACACGAGCCGGCTCCGAGATGCGAGTCACCCTGGCGGATGGATCTGTGAAGATCACTGGCGCCACCGCGTACGCCAAGTTTAACACGCACACCACCACGGGCACCTATACGGAGAACGCCCTTGCCCTCCGGATCCTACCACTGGGCATACAGGTGGATGTTATCCTCGGCGGAAGGTGGCTGCGCAGTCACTCTCCTGTCACTCTGGGCTATGAAGGGAATGGCTCCGTCTCCTTCCTCAGGAAGTCCCGCAGTGGTAAGATTGGGGATCGCGTCACCATCACAGGCTGTTCTCCTGGGAAAGCATCTGGGGACAGGTCTCCGAAGGGCACGGCCTGCGCGGGATTGGTGGATGAGGTGTTCCTAACCCCTGCCCAGCTGAAGAAGTACCTGGTGTACGCGGAGACGCAGAAGCTACGCGGCAATGACGACCCGGAGATACAGCCCGCCTGGCTCATGGTGGCCGAGAAGTCCCCCGACGATACTGCTTCTGCCTTTGCAGCCACGGCTATCGACTCTGAGAACGCCGAACCCGCTGCGGATACTGAAGATGCAGAAGTGAGCCCTGAGTGGACCCTCAAGTTTCAGGACTTCTGGGGTGAGGAGTACAAAAAGGAGATGACGACTGCCCTACCGAACATCGATGGACTCAGACATGACCCCCAAGATGAAGCCAACATTAACCTGGACCCTGAGCTGAGCAAGAAGGGGCCTCCCTGCCAGCGCATCTACAAGAAGTCCGCAGAGGAACTCCGCCAACTTCGAGAACGCGTGGAGACTCTGATGTCCAAGGGCTACATCCGACCCTCTTCCAGCCCTTATGCAGCTCCCTGTTTGATGGTCCCTAAACCCGGGAACCCCAAGGAGCTGCGACTGGTGATCGATTACCGGCTCCTCAACCGCCAGACAGTTAAGGACAAGTATCCTCTCCCGGACATCCAGATGATGTTCGACGAGATGCAGGGTGCGAAGTTCTTCTCCTCGTTCGACGCGGTGGATGGCTTCTGGCAAGTACCGATGGCACCAGGAGATGTCGAGAAGACCGCCTTCACCACCCAGATGGGGTCATATGAGTGGTTGGTCATGCCGCAGGGGCTGCAGAATTCACTGCAGAATTCACCGTCTCGGTACCAGCGACGGATGCAGCGAGCCTTGGGCCATCTCCCATTTGTCCGGATCTTCATCGATGATGTGGTCGTCTTCAGCAACACCGCTGCAGAGCACTACGAGCACGTCAAGCAACTGCTCCTGACATGCAGGGAGAAGGGCGTCTTCCTCAAGAGGTCCAAGTGCCAACTGTTGAAGAAATCCTTGCGGTTCCTTGGCCACTGTATCTCCGCAGATGGCTGCAGACCCCAACACGACAAGGTGGCTGCAGTGAGGGACTGGCCCGAGCTGGAAACGGTTACCCACGTCAGGCAGTTCTTGGGCCTGGCGGGGTATTACCGCAGGTTCATCCACTGCTTCTCCGAGATCGCTCAGCCTCTCACCCGGTTGACCAAGTCGGACGTGCCCTGGGAGTGGGGTCCCATGCAGCAGTGGGCCTTCGAGGAGCTGAAGAAGGCCCTCACCTCAGCGCCAGTGCTCGCCTTGCCCAACATTAAGGGTGCCGCAGACGGCACAGCACCTTTCGTGGTGCAGACGGATGCTAGCGGCATCGCTCTTGGGGGAGTACTGATGCAAGACAATGGAGATGGTCTTGGACTGCGCGTGATAGCATACGAGAGCCGCCAGTTCTCAGCCGCCGAGCAGAATTACCACACCGGCGAGCGTGAGCTAGGTGCTCTACACCATTGTACCACCGTTACCTGGCGGCATTACCTCATCTTCACCAACTTCCGCATCCAGGGTGATCACCGCCCCCTTGAATGGTTGATGGAACCTGGCAGGGAGCTTAGCCGCAGACAGGCACGCTGGTACATGGATCTGGTGGAGGTGGGAGTCCCGAGAATGGAGTACATCAAAGGAGCGCTGCTGCTGGTACCGGACGCCCTGTCCAGAAGACCCGACTTCAAAGACAAGGACGTGCGTGAGGGGTTGAAGGAGGCCGGGGTGATCGACCCCACCTCAGATCTACCGAAAGACCCCCTGGCAACGCTGGAGTCTGAATACTTCTCCAGCTCACCACCCGCAGCTCATCCTCACTGGGCCCAGACTGTTGACTGTTGGCTCTCAGCAGTGGAGACCCTCTCCGTGGCGGAACAGGCCATGGACACCCTACAAATTTTGGACGCCTGTACCCGACATGTACCCGGCATGTACTTTGGCAAGGTACATATGTACCTACCCACTCCCAACTTGGGGCCCAAAACTCAGTGAAAATCCGAGTTGTAAAAAAGTGCAATATTTTCACATATATGTCAAGGCCATGAGTGACTAAGACATTCTTGACAAGTTTCGATGTAAACAAATGAGTTATTCCTTCAGAAATGGACATCCGGAAAACAGGACTGGCGTGTACCTACGTGTACCTACATGTACCCCGTCGACGGGTACACACTTCCAGGACGGTGCATGCGGGGTGCATGTGTACGCAATCGAGTGCGTACACATGCACCCAGCATGCACTGGGCGGATACATGTAGGTACATGCCGGGTACATGGTCCCTCGTACTCATGCACCCAACGTGTACCATGCAGTACATGCTGAGTACATGCTGGGTACATGGTGTCTCGTACACATGTACCAACCATGTACCGAATGGCAGACTAGTGCATGTTGGGTACATGTGAACGCACCCCCTTAGTACGACGTGGGTACATAGTTACCCCACGCGTGTTATATATGGCGTGCACGTGTACCGATAATGTACCATGTGTCAATTTAACAATTCACCATAACAAAAACGATCATTATATACAATTACATTTACCTATGTTTATCTATCATGCCTCATCGTCACTGGGATTCTCATCTCGAACAATCTGCTCAAAGAAATCGGCTAGCGGATCCAAGACCACCGAGGTTTCCATGCAAGGATGCTTTCGAATCACCACTTGAGAAGCAATCTCCTCGGCAAGCATAAACGGTTCTTTTCGATCGAATTCAGTGGCCGGATTCTCTGGGTCCAATACGTAGAAGCAGTTTGAAACACTATCCGCTCCTATGATGGAATGCCTCGCACGCAAAGCGGCCGTTAAAGCTTTAGTTGGCTTCTTGAGCCACGAAACCTTGACAAACACGTACGGTCTTCCTCCAAGCTCCACTCGATAGATGTCATCCACCCGGCCGAATCTGGAATATAAGCATCCCCCCTCCCGACATCAAGCACGTATGTACCATCACATCGATATCAAATCAGTCTCGCACCGCTCGGCTCGTGCATGCATGTTCGGCCTGCACACTACTGTACACTGGTACATGTGTACCCAGGACGTACCCAGCATAAAGCCATGACGGGTACACATGTACCCACGCGTTCCTATGCTAGGTGTGTATGTACCGAGGGTGTACGGGTACTGGTGGTACATGATTGTGTACTCACCGGTCTGTTTGTTCCTTTGTTTGCTCGCGACCTTTCGTCCTCACCCTCTCGACGTAAAAGGATCGGAAGTAACATTGCACTGTCTTGAACTTTTTGTCCATGGATGCGGTCCGGAACTTCATCGTACCCACTTGCACTCGATTGAACTTGTGGCATCGAGGAGGGCAACCTTCGAGTAGAGCGCGCTCATACTCTGTGTATTGTCTTCCCAACCATGGGGTGGGGTCCTGGTCGATGTGCATCTTGTACTTGGCGATCTTCGGTGCCTTTGACCGGAAGGTGCGCCGTCTGCAAACAAAACATGGCGCCTAAGCACTACGGAAATGCTGGGGACATATGTACCGCGCTTGCACTGCATTACGGGTGCAGGCCGGGTACAAATGCACTTAGGCAGCACTGGGAATGCGTGCGAACGGAGTGCATACGTACTGACCTATCATACATGCTTGGTACATGTGCACCCGCAATGCTCGACATGCGAGTTACCTGCAGATGAGGTGGTTGTAGTTCTCCACGAGTTCCTCGAGATTTATGTAGTGCTGGATATTGTTCCTCATCCACTTGGTCAGCTGCTGTTGCTCGAGGTCGGTGAGATTGTGGTTTTTCCCCACGTTGTTGACGCCAACCGGGTCCACGGTGATGACCTTCGTGTGGAACGGCATTGGCACCTCTTGGCGTAATGCCATGAGGAGTCCACGCACGAACCGTATCATGTCCTGTCTGCCGATGCCGTTCATGATGCTCTGTATTGGAAACGCGTTGTTCTTCACCCATCTCCCGATCTTCCCATTATACGACTCGAACACGTACATCCAATACTCGCGAACCGGCCCGAGGTCAAACATCTGATCGACCGTGTGCGAAAGCAAGTGCGTGTTAAGGACCCACCAATGTGGTGAACACATTCCCCGAGTGCTCTCGATGTTCTCGAACCATTCTTGTACATACTTGTCCAATGACGCCTTGTCCTGTATCGACACACGCCCCGTGCAGGTCAGGTGCAGGCGTACCGGGACATTCTATGTACCGGGTACAAAGCAAGTATATACGCACCGTTATTCTGTTACATAGGTACCCGGCATGCACCGCGCCGGGTACGCACCGGAGGCGTATGTACTAAGCGTGTACCCCGTAAATGTACCCTACGTGCTTGCAGTTGCAGGTGGCATGTGGGATGGAGGAGCATATTTTATCGCACCTTCGGGATGACCTTGTGCGAAGTCAACTCCCTTATGATGGTGGTGAGGTCTCCAACAATCTTGGCGAGTGGATTAAAGGAATTGTCATCGCGTGGCCAAGCCGCGAGAGTTGCAAACATGCCGGAGACGAGCATTACCAAATACTCGTGCGCTTTCAGCTTCTTCGCCCTTCCATCCATAGCAAGCTTCAACAATTTCCATTGGCCGCTTCCCCAAGCTCGTGGAAATTCCCCATCTCTAGCCCAAAAGCCAGCGGCATCCAATGAGCGATACGAATTGGTTTTGACGTCGGGAATCTGCCAAGGAGAATCTCGCATGGTGTATTTGCCATTTTCGCCTGCAAGCGAGCCCCCCTCCCCCCCTTCATCACATCACTGCTTTGCTCGTGCGAAACATGTCGGGTGCGCATGTACCCGCGGCGTACCTTGCCCGGGTGCACGCCCGGTACACATGCCCCAGGTGCACATGATTGTACCGGTCATGTACCCGTTGACAGGACCATACTAGCAATGTCGGAACAATGACAAGACAGAGTCAACATGAATCTTCGTATGTGAATATGGAAATTTTGGCAGGGTCTCCGGCGCACAAGGTGACCATAAGAAGGGATTTCCGGCATCTTTTGTTTCACGTTCCTGCGTCTTTCCCGGGTACATATGTACCCGAATATTCCCAGGTTCCGTACATATGCACCGTGGATGCACCAAATATGGGTGCACATGTACGCAACACTCGGGTGCACGTCGGGTACATTTGCCCCAGGAAGGTACCTGTGCAGCTCTGTACGCATAGATGCATGCATACCTGTGGTCCACCAGTTAGCCTTGATGCCTTCTTGCTTCGCCCATTCGCGGACTTTGTCGTCGAAATCGGCACCCATCAGAGAGTCGCAAACATGCTCGCCTAGGTTCTTGATGAGGTGCATGAGGTCGATAAGATAGTCCATGGATTCGTCCCAATAGGGCAATCGCGAGAATTCGGCCGGAAGCTTCACCCCACACGCCGACATGAAACTTTGGATATGCGTCTTCGTAAAGAAACAACTGTCCGACAACTTCGCGTGCTTTTTGGCGTGGTAGCGAATATCCTCGTCCGTGCGTAAAGGATAACTTACCGGCTCTGTGCACATCGCGTGAGTTTAGTGTAACAAAGGTTCGGTACACACCGGGTGCAGGCGCACTTGACAAGCACGAATGAGAAGGTACTCGCGAGTACACGCGCACCTACAAAAGGTACACAGCGGGTGCAGGTGCACCGGTCTCTACTCAATTGTAAGAATGGGCCGTGGCACTCACCGGGATCCGATTCCGTACGGAACGTGTACCGCATGCCGTTGAAGACGTCGGAGAACCAGGCCTTATGCATGCATTTGAGGCAGGCGAAATACGCCCCCACATCCATGCGGCATGCGCCATCCATCAAACCCTTAATGTCGAAAAGCATCTTGAAAAGCATGCATCGGAGGTTGAACGATTTCTTCTCGAGCACATCGTAACATGGCACACCTTCCCAAAGCTCTAGAAGTTGGTCCACGAAGAGCTCGTATATCGGCTGCGTGCTTTTTGGTTTCGTTCCGTTGCAAATCCCCCACAACTCCATATTCACGAACTTCCCCCGGATGGCGGGGTGCAAGTTGAGGTATTGAAATGTAACGGGGAAAACGCCGCGGAGGTCCTTCCATACGGTTGCCCCATCCGCGCAGCCCAAGAGCACGACGTTCCGGGAGTCCTTAAAGAAGTTGGGGTATTTCTCCCGCCGTCTCTTCCACGCCGGCGAATCTGCAACCAAGCAAGCCGTGTGATATCATGGTTGATTGGGTACAGACTAGGGGTACACGCCGGGTACGCACGTACGAGGTGCTTGAACAGGTGCACCCGCTATGTACGCGGGGTTCGAGTACGCTAAGGGTACATATGCACTGGAATCTTTCGACGGGACGGGCGATTTACACACCCCACATGTAGTGCATCTCGTCTTCGGTAGGAACGTGCTTTGCATGCGCGAGCATGTCTGCCGCCAACTCCGGGTGCGCGTAAATCCTCCTTAGTAGGTCCTTGATGTCCCAATAGTAGAAGGTCGTGCGCCCAAGGCGCTTCTTCTCCGGCTTCGCCATCATTTTCTCGTCCCACCGATCCGCGCCACATTTGGGGCATGTGGTGCACCCAGCATTCGACCCATCAAATCGGCAACAGCCGTTCACGCATATGTCCACAATCTTATGCGGAAGCCCGAACGCTTGGAATTGCGAGATCGCGGCGTTGAAACTTTTCGGGAGCGTGTCGCCGGGGTAAAAGTTTGGAAGGCGCTCGCGAAGAATGGTCAACACATCCGTGAAGGAAGCTTGGGTAAGGTTGTGCGTCAGGTTCCACTCAATCAACTCCAAGACAAGAAGTACGGTTGTGTCCTCGTTTCCCGCGTCATCCTGCAGATACAAAGACCTAGGACACAAGTCAACATCAATATGTATACATGCGGGGTACTCATGTACTTGGCATGTACCCTTTCAGTGGGTCATATGTACCCGTGATGTACTATTACGGGTACACACCCGGTGCAAGCGCACCCACCATGCACTACTCGCCAGGGATCATGGCTTGTGAACACGTACCTGACACATTTCCGCAAGCTTTTGCATTAACTCTCCCACCATGTCACTCTGACCGCCGTCATCCTGAAGCACGTCGTCATCAAGCTTGTCGTCTTCAACCACGGGGGCCTCAACAAAGGTGTCGACAATCGGCGTAGGCCGCCCTTGCACGAAAATCGGGTGTGCCCTAATTTCGAGCATGCACTCATCGATGGGGAATGAAATGTCCCAGATCTCCGAACCGTAATGAAGGGATATCTCAACATCATCCGATACCAGATCGTAGTAGAAACCATTTCGCATCCATCCCGGGTATAAGGCGGGATTCGAGTGCTCGATGTTGTCAAGGATGTCGACCATATCTCCCCATACATATGTCCTTTCATCGACCACCGTGCCGTCGAGGAGGGCCACCTTCACGACAAAATTGGCGCCGGGGGATAGATGAGGGAGGTCATCACCCACGGGTGCCGGCGCATCTTCAACGGCGACGGCGGGCGTCTCTCCCTCGGCGAGTACAAAAGGGATCGGCGGCAAGGGTGCCTCTCCCTCGTAATTCTTCGCGATTCCCGAAGGCCCGGCGCCATCCGCCGGCATTTCGAAATCGGGGGGACGGAGAGGCAGATGCTCACGGTGATCATGCTGATGAGGGGGTATATTAACCTTGCCGTATCCGTAAATCCTTTTGTGCCTACGCATCGTCCATACACTTACCTTCACGCATCCTTTGCATCGGAGGCACGGACATGGCGTTTTGCGCCAATCCCTTTGTCGTGCCCCGACCTCCACGGCGCCTTGTTGTCTTGAGACGCCTGCGAGGATTCCCCTGCGAGCAACTTGCACCCACGCTCACGTGATGGATCTTAAACACATGTCTTACCCTCTGGCGGGAACGCATGTACCCTGCGAGTACGCGATATCAGTGCGAACCTGGTACGTGTGCACCGCGTGAAGACCGTAAAATGCGTGCACGTCCGGTACACGTGCACCAACAACACACCGTAGACTACTTCGACGGCACGGGCAAGAAATCTCACCTCGGCGGGGGGGGCGGCGGGTCGTCGGCATCCTCCATTTCGGCCACCACGTCCGCCTTGGCGTCCGCGTCGACCGTGCGCAGGGTCTCCTTGGCCACGGCTTCACCGTCCTCCATCACGGCGTCGGCCGAGGTGATGCGCGGACCGAACTTGTTGACGTGGTGGAGCGACGTTCTCCACGACACTAGTTCCTTGCCATCGCATTTGAGGCATTTGCAAGGAATCAACTGAGGTCGGTCCCGCGTACTTCTGCGAGCACCTCGCACCCACGCGCGCGGGATCATCAACGCGGGTGGGTACCACCGCGTGGCCAAGGATCGAGTTTCAAACACAAGTTATCAACTCACTGGGTGCGCGTGTACCTTGGTAGTACGCGATATCAGTGCGAATTTGGTACGTGTGCACCGCATGAGTACCGTGAAACGCGTGCACGTCCGGTACATATGTACTAACAACACACCGCAGACTACTTCGACGGCACGGGCAAGAAATCTCACCTCGGCGGGGGGGGGCGGCGGGTCGTCGGCATCCTCCATTTCGGCCACCACGTCCGCCTTGGCGTCCGCGTCGACCGTGCGCAGGGTCTCCTTGGCCACGGCTTCACCGTCCTCCATCACGGCGTCGGCCGAGGTGATGCGCGGACCGAACTTGTTGACGTGGTGGAGCGACGTTCTCCACGACACTAGTTCCTTGCCATCGCATTTGAGGCATTTGCAAGGAATCAACTGAGGTCGGTCCCGCGTACTTCTGCGAGCACCGAGCACCCACGCGCGCGGGATCATCAACGCGGATGGGTACCACCACGTGGCCAAGGATCGAGTTTCAAACACAAGTTATCAACTCACTGGGTGCGCGTGTACCTTGGTAGTACGCGATATCAGTGCGAATTTGGTACGTGTGCACCGCATGAGTACTGTAAAACGCGTGCACGCCCGGTACATATGCACTAGCAACACACCGCAGACTACTTCGACGGCACGGGCAAGAAATCTCACCTCGGCGGGGGGGGAGGGGGTGCCTTGCAAAGAACCCATCTGGCTTCATCGTCATCATTCCAATTAACCGGAACCCCTTGGAAGCCCGTCAGTAAGCAATGGCGTACCCAATCGGCGACTTGTTGTTGCATCACGATCAAGTCCGGCAACGGTATTATGCCATCAGTCGACTCACATCTGAAGTACTTGCCCGCGAACTTTGTTTCGGCGGAGAACGCGTTCAAGTGTTGGGTACGATTAACGTCGAGGTCGGGAAATCCTCGTGCATAGTCATCCAAATAGTCACACGTCCACTCACCCATGTCATGGCGATGTTCCACAATCGTGTTACGAAGTACGTTATCAAACGCCGCCTCTGCCGCCGTCTCGTCGTCAACCACCGGGCTGTGGCACATGAGGCGGAGGGGTTTTGGAAGGAGGTTGAAGCTGTACGTCAGTACACATGTACCAATGATGTACCACAGCTCTAGTGCACTTGTACCGTCCATGTACCCGTTGACAGGACCATACTAGCAATGTCGGTACAATGGAAAGACAGGGCCAACATGAATTTTCGTATGCGAACATGAAAATTTTGGCAGGGCCTCCGGCGCACAAGGTAACCATAAGAAGGGATTTCCGGCATCTTTTGTTTCACTTGCATGCGTCTATGCTCCGTACATATGCACCCAACGATTCCCAGGTGCCGTACATATGCACTGTGGATGCACCACACATGGGTGCACATGTACGCAACACGTACCAAAGGGTTAATGGGTATCCACCATAATTATGGCACGAGCCTAGAACGAACCCAATCAACCTGCGTGGATTCGTGGAAATGGAGATCGAGCGGGGATTTATGTACGGGTAAGAACGCACCATGCCATGCCAATATCCACCCCAGTTGAAGGATCGCCGTCGGTAATGGTGCCGCATACGGCGTCGGTTATTTCCTCGACAACCGCCGAGCCTTCCGGTGCGGGAGCACCGGCAGTGAGATGTATGGAAGGATTTTCCGGCAGGGCAGACAGCCAAGGCCACGCGGAAGATGCACGATCATCACCGCGTCCTTGGCGATAAAATAATCTCTCCGCTACATCGCATCCCACGTCCCCGGAACGTTCTCCCTCCCAAAACTCGGACTCCCATGCGGAGCTATTTGTTGTGGTTGATTGTAATAAAGCCGCGTCCACGTGAAGGCGGCGGCCACGTGCACGCGGTCCCCCAGCCACGACCCAGTGGTTTAGGTTGGATTGTTGAGGTACACGACGCTCGCCACGCACGTTCCTGCGAAGCACAGTCAGTCGGTACATTATCGGTACACATGCACCTGGGAATAATCACAATGGTACGACGTGGGTACATGTGTACCGAGCGTGTACGGTGAATGCGGACACATTCTCCCACTAAGGCATTCCCACACGACGCGCCCACGCAAAATAAAATTTTTGGCAGGGCCTCCGGCGCACATTGTGACCACAAGCAAGAATTTCCGGCATATTTCGTTTCACCTTCATGCGTAAGTGTCCGGTACGTATGTACCGACGTCACACCGGCCATGTACCAACTGAAGAACGGTAAGGTGCACGCGTACCCGGAATGCACGTATTACTTTATGAAGGGAAGAACGCACCTTGCATCGACATCGTCGGTGTCGTGAACGGGTCGTTGTCGACCGTGTTGTCGCCATGCATGCGCCGGGGCCGGGCGAAGATACCGAGGGCGTCCCCGCCGCTCCTGCCCATGTCGCATGGATCTGCATACGGGAAGACATTGCGGGTACATACGTACCGAACATGTATTAGGCGGCATAAGGTACATACACGGACACATGCACTTGACATGTACCCGGCGACCGGTACATGCCGGGTACGCATGCCGCGCCGCGAGCAAGTACACGTTGGGTACAAGATAAAGGTACACGTGTATCCGGCATGTACGCATGGACGAAAACATGTGTACTGCATATGTACTATCACCGTACGTTTCTGGTACATTGGGACCCTATCGGTACCCAAATAATGTTCTTGCATGTACCCAAACGTAATTTCTGGGTACATATGTTATTTCTGCACCCCAGTTTGGCTTCATTCTTGTACTTTTGTGTACTTGCTCGCGGCGGATGCTGGGTACAATTAGGGTATACATGAACCATCCCGTCACTAAAATCCGCCGCGAGCAAGTACAAGAATGAAGCCAAACTGGGGTGCAGAAATAACATATGTACTCAGGCTTGGTATATGCAAGTGCATGCGAGTACAATTAACACTTTTCCCGACAGCTTCAGGTACAACCCAGGCGCACGTGTACCCAAGCGAAAATCACCAAAACGCAAAAAAAAGTCACCAAACCCCCCAAAAACAAGTTGGCCTCATTTTAAAGCGCACGACGAGCGCAAAAAATAATCGAGTGCACGACGAGCCCGAAAAACATTTTAGTTGCACGAAAAATGGGCAAACGTGTTGCACAAAAAAAAAAAAGGAACAGAGAGAGAAAATCGTACCTCAATTAGGATGACCGCCCGAGTAGAGCGGTGGGGTGGAATAATCGATGACGATCGCGATCGATACGTACGTCACCTGCGTGCCTGCGATCCCCAACCCGCGAAAATTTTCAGAGAAAAGCTGCACCGCTCGATAGCGAATCGAACGGGACGAAAGATACCTGATGAGGAAGGGGTGTCAAAAAACTTACAAGCACGAAATTCGACGGGGTCAGTGTCACCGTGATCGCGAAAAACGATTTCCCACCTGTGGATCAAAGGCAGGAAAAATCTGGGCCCCATACAAACTCCAGACTGCAAATCGAAAAAGGGTATGGCGTCTGAAGGGCCTTAATTAAAGACGCCAGCGTCATTAGCTCCTATTGGCGCCCGATCACTACACGTCGTTCGGCTCGTGTCGCATCAGCCCCAAGGCGAGTTTGAACCGTCGCCTCACGGCCCGAAGACCGGGCAACAGGTCATCCCCACCACTCGGCTACGACAGCTCCAGACTGCTATCGTCGGATTTTTCGAACGGTACGGACTCGAATTTTTCGTGCGGTACGAACTCGGTACGAAGGTGTCGACGAAACTGTTGACCAAGACACGGTCCGCAGCGAGGGTGGTGCGTGTGTACGCTTCAAGTACGGATTTTGAAAGAGATGCGGCGCTTACCACCCAAGTTAACTTAAAATCCAATACCACGCACACCACCGTAAAAATCAGCACCAGCGCCAGCCTAAACATGGGAAAGAGCAAAGCAATCATGGATCAGCACGAGTTCAAGGCTTGGTGCAAAGGCAACCAAAAGAAATTCACCAAGGAAAGGTACGAAACGTACCTTAGCAAAGCCGCCGCAATGGCGTGTTTTTCAGATAGTGAGGACGAGGAGACGGAGGACGAGGAGGAATCCCCTCGAAAAAAACGGGGGAAGAAGGTGGCGAAGGGCGCCCGAAAAGGGCATCGGGATGAGCCGATCGCCCACACCTCCAAAATAAAAAGTAATTTAAAAACGTTGAACGTGAGGCGCGGCGAGAAGGCCGAACTTGGCGTCGCTGTGTTAAGCGGCGCTCAAGAGACGGAATTGGGCTCCGCCTGCGAAACGCGCAGGCTCATCTTCGGTAAGAAATGGCTAATTAATTAGCAACTTCCTTCCTTTTTTTTTGTACTGCGTGGGTGCGCGTGTACCTTATGTGTCTTTGCAAGGTTGTGCGCTCTAAGTCCACGTGCACCCTACACACACCGGAGGGCGTAGGGCGTGTGCCTGCTGTGTACCCAGCGTGTACCTGCAGTCAGAGGTAGGTACATCCGCGTTGTTTTATTAACTAGTAAGCATCTTTCTTTCGCAGGCGATCTCATTAGCACTGGAAAGCTCGACCCCTGGAAGCCCATAAAATCCCAGCTTTCCGCAAAGGCCCTGTTCGTCGCCGCATGTCGGAAGAAAATGCCGTTGACCGCGGCTCTCATTGGGGGGGGGCACGGCACCAAGCTCACCCAGATGACGTCCGCCCTCAAAAGGCGCACGCGTTGGGGGAGGTGGACCCGCAACAAACCCTCCAATCGGTGGAGGTGCCAAATCGCCCACCAC
>LGRX02025331.1:0-41731 GCA_001247695.2 Cymbomonas tetramitiformis | reverse complement strand
TGAAAAGCATGCATCGGAGGTTGAACGATTTCTTCTCGAGCACATCGTAACATGGCACACCTTCCCAAAGCTCTAGAAGTTGGTCCATGAAGAGCTCGTATATCGGCTGCGTGCTTTTTGGTTTCGTTCCGTTGCAAATCCCCCACAACTCCATATTCACGAACTTCCCCCGGATGGCGGGGTGCAAGTTGAGGTATTGAAATGTAACGGGGAAAACGCCGCGGAGGTCCTTCCATACGGTTGCCCCATCCGCGCAGCCCAAGAGCACGACGTCCCGGGAGTCCTTAAAGAAGTTGGGGTATTTCTCCCGCCGTCTCTTCCACGCCGGCGAATCTGCAACCAAGCAAGCCGTGTGATATCATGGTTGATTGGCTACAGACTGGGGGTACACGCCGGGTACGCACGTACGAGGTGCATGAACTGATGCACCCGCTATGTACGCGGGGTTCGAGTACGCTAAGGGTACATATGCACTGGAATCTTTCGACGGGACGGGCGATTTACACACCCCACATGTAGTGCATCTCGTCTTCGGTAGGAACGTGCTTTGCATGCGCGAGCATGTCTGCCGCCAACTCCGGGTGCGCGTACATGATCCTCCTTAGTAGGTCCTTGATGTCCCAATAGTAGAAGGTCGTGCGCCCAAGGCGCTTCTTCTCCGGCTTCGCCATCATTTTCTCGTCCCACCGATCCGCGCCACATTTGGGGCATGTGGTGCACCCAGCATTCGACCCATCAAATCGGCAACAGCCGTTCACGCATATGTCCACAATCTTATGCGGAAGCCCGAACGCTTGGAATTGCGAGATCGCGGCGTTGAAACTTTTCGGGAGCGTGTCGCCGGGGTAAAAGTTTGGAAGGCGCTCGCGAAGAATGGTCAACACATCCGTGAAGGAAGCTTGGGTAAGGTTGTGCGTCAGGTTCCACTCAATCAACTCCAAGACAAGAAGTACGGTTGTGTCCTCGTTTCCCGCGTCATCCTGCAGATACAAAGACCTAGGACACAAGTCAACATCAATATGTATACATGCGGGGTACTCATGTACTTGGCATGTACCCTTTCAGTGGGTCATATGTACCCGTGATGTACTATTACGGGTACACACCCGGTGCAAGCGCACCCACCATGCACTACTCGCCAGGGATCATGGCTTGTGAACACGTACCTGACACATTTCCGCAAGCTTTTGCATTAACTCTCCCACCATGTCACTCTGCCCGCCGTCATCCTGAAGCACGTCGTCCTCAAGCTTGTCGTCTTCAACCACGGGGGCCTCAACAAAGGTGTCGACAATCGGCGTAGGCCGCCCTTGCACGAAAATCGGGTGTGCCCTAATTTCGAGCATGCACTCATCGATGGGGAATGAAATGTCCCAGATCTCCGAACCGTAATGAAGGGATATCTCAACATCATCCGCTACCAGATCGTAGTAGAAACCATTTCGCATCCATCCCGGGTATAAGGCGGGATTCGAGTGCTCGATGTTGTCAAGGATGTCGACCATATCTCCCCATACATATGTCCTTTCATCGACCACCGTGCCGTCGAGGAGGGCCACCTTCACGACAAAATTGGCGCCGGGGGATAGATGAGGGAGGTCATCACCCACGGGTGCCGGCGCATCTTCAACGGCGACGGCGGGCGTCTCTCCCTCGGCGAGTACAAAAGGGATCGGCGGCAAGGGTGCCTCTCCCTCGTAATTCTTCGCGATTCCCGAAGGCCCGGCGCCATCCGCCGGCATTTCGAAATCGGGGGGACGGAGAGGCAGATGCTCACGGTGATCATGCTGATGAGGGGGTATATTATTAACCTTGCCGTATCCGTAAATCCTTTTGTGCCTACGCATCGTCCATACACTTACCTTCACGCATCCTTTGCATCGGAGGCACGGACATGGCGTTTTGCGCCAATCCCTTTGTCGTACCCCGACCTCCACGGCGCCTTGTTGTCTTGAGACGCCTGCGAGGATTCCCCTGCGAGCAACTTGCACCCACGCTCACGTGATGGATCTTAAACACATGTCTTACCCTCTGGCGGGAACGCATGTACCCTGCGAGTACGCGATATCAGTGCGAACCTGGTACGTGTGCACCGCGTGAAGACCGTAAAATGCGTGCACGTCCGGTACACGTGCACCAACAACACACCGTAGACTACTTCGACGGCACGGGCAAGAAATCTCACCTCGGCGGGGGGGGCGGCGGGTCGTCGGCATCCTCCATTTCGGCCACCACGTCCGCCTTGGCGTCCGCGTCGACCGTGCGCAGGGTCTCCTTGGCCACGGCTTCACCGTCCTCCATCACGGCGTCGGCCGAGGTGATGCGCGGACCGAACTTGTTGACGTGGTGGAGCGACGTTCTCCACGACACTAGTTCCTTGCCATCGCATTTGAGGCATTTGCAAGGAATCAACTGAGGTCGGTCCCGCGTACTTCTGCGAGCACCTCGCACCCACGCGCGCGGGATCATCAACGCGGGTGGGTACCACCGCGTGGCCAAGGATCGAGTTTCAAACACAAGTTATCAACTCACTGGGTGCGCGTGTACCTTGGTAGTACGCGATATCAGTGCGAATTTGGTACGTGTGCACCGCATGAGTACCGTGAAACGCGTGCACGTCCGGTACATATGTACTAACAACACACCGCAGACTACTTCGACGGCACGGGCAAGAAATCTCACCTCGGCGGGGGGGGCGGCGGGTCGTCGGCATCCTCCATTTCGGCCACCACGTCCGCCTTGGCGTCCGCGTCGACCGTGCGCAGGGTCTCCTTGGCCACGGCTTCACCGTCCTCCATCACGGCGTCGGCCGAGGTGATGCGCGGACCGAACTTGTTGACGTGGTGGAGCGACGTTCTCCACGACACTAGTTCCTTGCCATCGCATTTGAGGCATTTGCAAGGAATCAACTGAGGTCGGTCCCGCGTACTTCTGCGAGCACCGAGCACCCACGCGCGCGGGATCATCAACGCGGATGGGTACCACCACGTGGCCAAGGATCGAGTTTCAAACACAAGTTATCAACTCACTGGGTGCGCGTGTACCTTGGTAGTACGCGATATCAGTGCGAATTTGGTACGTGTGCACCGCATGAGTACTGTAAAACGCGTGCACGCCCGGTACATATGCACTAGCAACACACCGCAGACTACTTCGACGGCACGGGCAAGAAATCTCACCTCGGCGGGGGGGGAGGGGGTGCCTTGCAAAGAACCCATCTGGCTTCATCGTCATCATTCCAATTAACCGGAACCCCTTGGAAGCCCGTCAGTAAGCAATGGCGTACCCAATCGGCGACTTGTTGTTGCATCACGATCAAGTCCGGCAACGGTATTATGCCATCAGTCGACTCACATCTGAAGTACTTGCCCGCGAACTTTGTTTCGGCGGAGAACGCGTTCAAGTGTTGGGTACGATTAACGTCGAGGTCGGGGAAATCCTCGTGCATAGTCATCCAAATAGTCACACGTCCACTCACCCATGTCATGGCGATGTTCCACAATCGTGTTACGAAGTACGTTATCAAACGCCGCCTCTGCCGCCGTCTCGTCGTCAACCACCGGGCTGTGGCACATGAGGCGGAGGGGTTTTGGAAGGAGGTTGAAGCTGTACGTCAGTACACATGTACCAATGATGTACCACAGCTCT
This sequence comes from Cymbomonas tetramitiformis, assembly GCA_001247695.2. NCBI lineage: Eukaryota > Viridiplantae > Chlorophyta > Pyramimonadophyceae > Pyramimonadales > Pyramimonadaceae > Cymbomonas > Cymbomonas tetramitiformis. The sequence goes on along the minus strand of LGRX02025331.1, from coordinate 38,083 downwards.
AGTGCACTTGTACCGTCCATGTACCCGTTGACAGGACCATACTAGCAATGTCGGTACAATGGAAAGACAGGGCCAACATGAATTTTCGTATGCGAACATGAAAATTTTGGCAGGGCCTCCGGCGCACAAGGTAACCATAAGAAGGGATTTCCGGCATCTTTTGTTTCACTTGCATGCGTCTATGCTCCGTACATATGCACCCAACGATTCCCAGGTGCCGTACATATGCACTGTGGATGCACCACACATGGGTGCACATGTACGCAACACGTACCAAAGGGTTAGTGGGTATCCACCATAATTATGGCACGAGCCTAGAACGAACCCAATCAACCTGCGTGGATTCGTGGAAATGGAGATCGAGCGGGGATTTATGTACGGGTAAGAACGCACCATGCCATGCCAATATCCACCCCAGTTGAAGGATCGCCGTCGGTAATGGTGCCGCATACGGCGTCGGTTATTTCCTCGACAACCGCCGAGCCTTCCGGTGCGGGAGCACCGGCAGTGAGATGTATGGAAGGATTTTCCGGCAGGGCAGACAGCCAAGGCCACGCGGAAGATGCACGATCATCACCACGTCCTTGGCGATAAAATAATCTCTCCGCTACATCGCATCCCACGTCCCCGGAACGTTCTCCCTCCCAAAACTCGGACTCCCATGCGGAGCTATTTGTTGTGGTTGATTGTAATAAAGCCGCGTCCACGTGAAGGCGGCGGCCACGTGCACGCGGTCCCCCAGCCACGACCCAGTGGTTTAGGTTGGATTGTTGAGGTACACGACGCTCGCCACGCACGTTCCTGCGAAGCACAGTCAGTCGGTACATTATCGGTACACATGCACCCGGGAATAATCACAATGGTACGACGTGGGTACATGTGTACCGAGCGTGTACGGTGAATGCGGACACATTCTCCCACTAAGGCATTCCCACACGACGCGCCCACGCAAAATAAAATTTTTGGCAGGGCCTCCGGCGCACATTGTGACCACAAGCAAGAATTTCCGGCATATTTCGTTTCACCTTCATGCGTAAGTGTCCGGTACGTATGTACCGACGTCACACCGGCCATGTACCAACTGAAGAACGGTAAGGTGCACGCGTACCCGGAATGCACGTATTACTTTATGAAGGGAAGAACGCACCTTGCATCGACATCGTCGGTGTCGTGAACGGGTCGTTGTCGACCGTGTTGTCGCCATGCATGCGCCGGGGCCGGGCGAAGATACCGAGGGCGTCCCCGACGCTCCTGCCCATGTCGCATGGATCTGCATACGGGAAGACATTGCGGGTACATACGTACCGAACATGTATTAGGCGGCATAAGGTACATACACGGACACATGCACTTGACATGTACCCGGCGACCGGTACATGCCGGGTACGCATGCCGCGCCGCGAGCAAGTACACGTTGGGTACAAGATAAAGGTACACGTGTATCCGGCATGTACGCATGGACGAAAACATGTGTACTGCATATGTACTATCACCGTACGTTTCTGGTACATTGGGACCCTATCGGTACCCAAATAATGTTCTTGCATGTACCCAAACGTAATTTCTGGGTACATATGTTATTTCTGCACCCCAGTTTGGCTTCATTCTTGTACTTTTGTGTACTTGCTCGCGGCGGATGCTGGGTACAATTAGGGTATACATGAACCATCCCGTCACTAAAATCCGCCGCGAGCAAGTACAAGAATGAAGCCAAACTGGGGTGCAGAAATAACATATGTACTCAGGCTTGGTATATGCAAGTGCATGCGAGTACAATTAACACTTTTCCCGACAGCTTCAGGTACAACCCAGGCGCACGTGTACCCAAGCGAAAATCACCAAAACGCAAAAAAAGTCACCAAACCCCCCAAAAACAAGTTGGCCTCATTTTAAAGCGCACGACGAGCGCAAAAAATAATCGAGTGCACGACGAGCCCGAAAAACATTTTAGTTGCACGAAAAATGGGCAAACGTGTTGCACAAAAAAAAAAAGGAACAGAGAGAGAAAATCGTACCTCAATTAGGATGACCGCCCGAGTAGAGCGGTGGGGTGGAATAATCGATGACGATCGCGATCGATACGTACGTCACCTGCGTGCCTGCGATCCCCAACCCGCGAAAATTTTCAGAGAAAAGCTGCACCGCTCGATAGCGAATCGAACGGGACGAAAGATACCTGATGAGGAAGGGGTGTCAAAAAACTTACAAGCACGAAATTCGACGGGGTCAGTGTCACCGTGATCGCGAAAAACGATTTCCCACCTGTGGATCAAAGGCAGGAAAAATCTGGGCCCCATACAAACTCCAGACTGCAAATCGAAAAAGGGTATGGCGTCTGAAGGGCCTTAATTAAAGACGCCAGCGTCATTAGCTCCTATTGGCGCCCGATCACTACACGTCGTTCGGCTCGTGTCGCATCAGCCCCACGGCGAGTTTGAACCGTCGCCTCACGGCCCGAAGACCGGGCAACAGGTCATCCCCACCACTCGGCTACGACAGCTCCAGACTGCTATCGTCGGATTTTTCGAACGGTACGGACTCGAATTTTTCGTGCGGTACGAACTCGGTACGAAGGTGTCGACGAAACTGTTGACCAAGACACGGTCCGCAGCGAGGGTGGTGCGTGTGTACGCTTCAAGTACGGATTTTGAAAGAGATGCGGCGCTTACCACCCAAGTTAACTTAAAATCCAATACCACGCACACCACCGTAAAAATCAGCACCAGCGCCAGCCTAAACATGGGAAAGAGCAAAGCAATCATGGATCAGCACGAGTTCAAGGCTTGGTGCAAAGGCAACCAAAAGAAATTCACCAAGGAAAGGTACGAAACGTACCTTAGCAAAGCCGCCGCAATGGCGTGTTTTTCAGATAGTGAGGACGAGGAGACGGAGGACGAGGAGGAATCCCCTCGAAAAAAACGGGGGAAGAAGGTGGCGAAGGGCGCCCGAAAAGGGCATCGGGATGAGCCGATCGCCCACACCTCCAAAATAAAAAGTAATTTAAAAACGTTGAACGTGAGGCGCGGCGAGAAGGCCGAACTTGGCGTCGCTGTGTTAAGCGGCGCTCAAGAGACGGAATTGGGCTCCGCCTGCGAAACGCGCAGGCTCATCTTCGGTAAGAAATGGCTAATTAATTAGCAACTTCCTTCCTTTTTTTTGTACTGCGTGGGTGCGCGTGTACCTTATGTGTCTTTGCAAGGTTGTGCGCTCTAAGTCCACGTGCACCCTACACACACCGGAGGGCGTACGGCGTGTGCCTGCTGTGTACCCAGCGTGTACCTGCAGTCAGAGGTAGGTACATCCGCGTTGTTTTATTAACTAGTAAGCATCTTTCTTTCGCAGGCGATCTCATTAGCACTGGAAAGCTCGACCCCTGGAAGCCCATAAAATCCCAGCTTTCCGCAAAGGCCCTGTTCGTCGACGCATGTCGGAAGAAAATGCCGTTGACCGCGGCTCTCATTGGGGGGGGGCACGGCACCAAGCTCACCCAGATGACGTCCGCCCTCAAAAGGCGCACGCGTTGGGGGAGGTGGACCCGCAACAAACCCTCCAATCGGTGGAGGTGCCAAATCGCCCACCACCCCTTCTCCACGTGGAAGGTGGTGGTGGAGTGCGAGGGCAAGCACGGGCCCACCAACCCCGAGATCGTGGCGGCCCTGAAGGAGATGGGGAAGGAACCCCTCCCCGAGTACCCCTCCAAAGGTATTGCATCCCATTTCTTGTTTTTTGCTTCTTTGTTTGCCTTATGCATATGCTACCTCTGTCGAGTAGTACAGTCTAGGTACACGTGTACCCGGTATATACCTGTTGTCAGAGGTAGCATTCAACCCGCTTGCCAACTGATTGCTTTTGTGTCTTGAGCAGAGCTGAAGTCCCTCATATTGAGGGACTTACTGGAGGGGCACGAGGAGGAGGAGGAGGAAGAGGAGGTTGACCCAGCCCGATCTTCAGGCAAGAAGAAGGGGGTCGAGGAGGGGAAGGGGAAGGGGACGGCGGTTGAGGGGGCGGACGAGGAGAGCGAGGAGGAGGAGGAGGATGGTGAAGCTCAAGCTGAAGCTCAAGTAGCCAAAGATGCGTATGTCCAGCAGGATTTGGTCCCCTTGGAGATAGGGGACATCGTCTGCCTGATGGCATGCGGTGCACGGTGGGAGGTGGAGGCCGAGGAGAAGCGGTGGGAGGGGGGTGGTGTTGACATCGACGACACCGTTTGGTACTCCGAGGACAAGCCGCACGGCCCACTCCTCCACACCCCCCTGGTGACGGCCATGGTGCTTGACAACGAGAAAGGCACCAAGGTCAAGCATCTGGAGGCGGTGGTGGAGGGTGGCCTCCCCGATGGGTGGGTGTCCTTAAAGGTACATACCCAGTACACTTGTACCCCCTTCGTGTTACTTTGCAGTACAGGCTCGGTACATGCGTACTATGTCTGACTTTTGCACTGTTTGTTTTACGCGTAGGTGTTGGAGGCCCATTGGACCTTGCTCGACCCGGACCTCCTCCCGCATGCGACCTCAGCCATGCAGGCTTTAGCTACGGAGACTGCTGAGCAGCTGGGGGTCACGGCAAAGGTCTCCGATCCTGAAGTGGTGAATGAGCTCCACAACGGCGTGGTGGCCGTGGGGGACATTTGTGTCCCCCAACAATTTTGTATCCACCGCTTCGTGGAGGACGAAACCACGAAAAAAAAGGACGTGGACCTTCCTTTTTATTTTTCTGGAGGCCCGAAGGAGTGGGTCAAAAAAGCCGAGAAGAATCGGGACAAGATGATCGGCATGAAAGCCGGTGAAGATGCTCCCGCCGTCGACGATGCTCCCGCCGTCGACGATGCTCCCGCCGTCTCCCGCATTTCGAAGGGCAAGAGGAGCGCGGACAAGCTGCCAGAGGAGCAGCCGGCGAAAAAGAAAAGGGGATGTAGAAAATAGAATAGAACATTGTAAATAGATATGTAAATAAACTAAGCTTGCTTTACTTACTGCTGTGCTGAAGTGCATGCCTGGTGCAAGTGCACCCACAATGTTTTCCCTTGTAGTGCATACTGGGTACATATGTACCCAATAAATACGCATACAAATGCATTATCTGGTGCATGCCTAGTGCATATGTACCTGACCTGCGTACATGTATACCCGACATGTACTTCAATAACAGGTACATGCAGGGTACATGTGCACCATGGATGTTAATATCAATAAGTACATATGTCCCCTGCCTGCGTACATGCGTACCCAGGATGCACCTCAATCAAAGGTACATGCGGGGTACACGTGTACCGTGTATGTTAAACTCAATAGGTACATATGTACCTGGCCTGCGTACATGTGTACCCGGCATGTACCTCAATTAAAGGTACATGCAGGGTATATGTGCACTAGTCATGTAATATCAATAAGTACATATGTACCTGGCCTGCGTACATGCGCACTTGGCATGTACCTCACTTAATTGAACATGCGGGGTACATATGCACCAATTATGTTAGTATTAATACGTACATGTGTACCTAACCCGCGTACAGGCATACCCGGCATGTACCTGATGCGTGGGTACATGTTGGGTACGTAAATACCAGGCATGTTTATATCAATAAGTACATATGTACCTGGGCCAAGTACATATGTACCCATCATGTACCCCGGGTGTCCCAACGGTAACATCCAACGGTAACATCCAACGGTAACATCCAACGGTAACCTGAGTACATATGCGGTACACATGTACCCGTAAATGCGTACACACCGGGTACATGCGCATGCGGCAAAAGGTACATACACGAACGCATGCACCCAGCATGTACTCCGCCGTGGGTACATGCCGGGTACATATGCCGCGCCGCGAGCAAGTACACGTAGGTACAAGGTAGAGTACACGTGTACCCAGCATGTACCAGACCCCGTTTTTGACTGTTTTCGTACACGTTGGGTACACGCTGGGTACACGCTGGGTGCACGCTGGGTACACCCTGGGTACACGTTGGGTACACGTCCCCGGTACATGTCGGGTACATATGCACTGGGGTTTCCAAAATTTGTAGGGAATCATCGGTAATTATTGATACCCTTCAGGTGGGTATACCCACCGTAAGCACCTCTTACGGTGGGTATACCCACCCTTCGTAGAATAGGCACAGGTACCTTCCTGGGGCTCATGTACCGGACGTGCACCCGCGTGTTGCGTGCATGTGCACCCATATTTGGTGCATCCACGGTGCATATATATGTACGGAACCTGGGAATACTTGGGTACATATGTACCCGGGAAAGACGCAGGAACGTGAAACAAAAGATGCCGGAAATCCCTTCTTATGGTCACCTTGTGCGCCGGAGACCCTGCCAAAATTTCCATATTCACATACGAAAATTCATGTTGACTCTGTCTTGTCATTGTTCCGACATTGCTAGTATGGTCCTGTCAACGGGTACATGACCGGTACAATCATGTGCACCTGGGGCATGTGTACCGGGCGTGCACCCGGGCAAGGTACGCCGCGGGTACATGCGCACCCGACATGTTTCGCACGAGCAAAGCAGTGATGTGATGAAGGGGGGAAGGGGGGGGGCTCGCTTGCAGGCGAAAATGGCAAATACACCACAGTGCGAGATTCTCCTTGGTAGATTCCCGACGTCAAAACCAATTCTTATCGCTCATTGGATGCCGCTGGCTTTTGGGCTAGAGATGGCGAATTTCCACGAGCTTGGGGAAGTGGCCAATGGAAATTGTTAAAGCTTGCTATGGATGGAAGGGCGAAGAAGCTGAAAGCGCACGAGTACTTGGTAATGTTCGTCTCCGGCATGTTTGCAACTCTCGCGGCTTGGCCACGCGATGACAATTCCTTTAATCCACTCGCCAAGATTGTTGGAGACCTCACCACCATCATAAGGGAGTTGACTTCGCACAAGGTCATCCCGAAGGTGCGATAAAATAATTATGCTCCTCCATCCCACATGACACCTGCAACTGCAAGCACGTAGGGTACATTTACGGGGTGCACGCCTAGTACATACGCCCCCGGTGCGTACCCGTCGCGGTGCATGCCGGGTACCTATGTAACAGAATAACGGTGCGTATGTACCTGCTTTGTACCCGGTACATAGAATGTCCCGGTACGCTTGCACCCACCTTGCACGGGGCGTGTGTCGATACAGGACAAGGCGTCATTGGACAAGTATGTACAAGAATGGTTCGAGAACATCGAGAGCACTCGGGGAATGTGTTCACCACATTGGTGGGTACTTAACACGCACTTGCTTTCGCACACGGTCGATCGGATGTTTGACCTCGGGCCGATTCGCGAGTATTGGATGTACGTGTTCGAGTCGTATAATGGGAAGATCGGGAGATGGGTGAAGAACAACGCGTTTCCAATACAGAGCATCATGAACGGCATCGGCAGACAGGACATGATACGGTTCGTGCGTGGACTCCTCATGGCATTACGCCAAGAGGTGCCAATGCCGTTCCACACGAAGGTCATCACCGTGGACCCGGTTGGCGTCAACAACGTGGGGAAAACCCACAATCTCACCGACCTCGAGCAACAGCAGCTGACCAAGTGGATGAGGAACAATATCCAGCACTACATAAATCTCGAGGAACTCGCGGAGAACTACAACCACCTCATCTGCAGGTAACTCGCATGTCGAGCATTGCGGGTGCACATGTACCAAGCATGTATCATAGGTCAGTACGTATGCACTCCGCTCGCACACATTTCCAGTGCTGCCGAAGTGCATGCGTACCCGGCCTGCACCCGTAATGCAGTACACGCGCGGTACATATGTCCCCAGCATTTCCGTAGTGCTTAGGCGCCATGTGTTGTTTACAGAAACCGCACCTTCCGGTCAAAGGCACCGAAGACCGCCAAGTACAAGGTGCACATCGACCAGGACCCCATCCCATGGTTGGGAAGACAATACACAGAGTATGAACGCGCTCTACTCGAAGGTTGCCCTCCTCGATGCCGCAAGTTCAATCGAGTGCAAGTGGGTACGATGAAGTTCCGGACCGCATCCATGGACAAAAAGTTCAAGACAGTGCAATGTTACTTCCGATCCTTTTACGTCGAGAGGGTGAGGACGAAAGGTCGCGAGCAAACAAAGGAACAAACAGACCGGTGAGTACACAATCATGTACCACCAGTACCCGTACACCCTCGGTACATACACACCTAACATGGGAACGCGTGGGTACATGTGTACCCGTCATGGCTTTATGCTGGGTACGTACGTCCCGGGTACACATGTACCAGTGTACAGTAGTGTGCAGGCCGAACATGCACGAGCCGAGCGGTGCGAGACTGATTTGATATCGATGTGATGGTACATACGTGCTTGATGTCGGGAGGGGGGGATGCTTATATTCCAGGTTCGGCCGGGTGGATGACATCTATCGAGTGGAGCTTGGAGGAAGACCGTACGTGTTTGTCAAGGTCTCGTGGCTCAAGAAGCCAACTAAAGCTTTAACGGCCGCTTTGCGTGCGAGGCATTCCATCATAGGCGCGGATAGTGTTTCAAACTGCTTCTACGTATTGGACCCAGAGAATCCGGCCACTGAATTCGATCGAAAAGAACCGTTTATGCTTGCCGAGGAGATTGCTTCTCAAGTGGTGATTCGAAATCATCCTTGCATGGAAACCTCGGTGGTCTTGGATCCGCTAGCCGACTTCTTTGAGCAGATTGTCCGAGATGAGAATCCCAGTGACAATGAGGCATGATAGATAAACATAGGTAAATGTAATTGTATATAATAATCGTTTTTGTTATGGTGAATTGTTAAATTGACACATGGTACATTATCGGTACACGTGCACGCCATATATAACACGCGTGGGGTGACTATGTACCCAAGTCGTACTAAAGGGGTGCGTTCACATGTACCCAGCATGCACTAGTATGCCATTTGGTACATGTCTGGTACATGTGCACGAGGAACCATGTACCCAGCATGTACTCAGCATCGGTACTATATGGTACACGTTGGGTGCATGTGTACGAGGAACCATGTACCAGGCATGTACCTACATGTACCCGCCTGGTACATGTGTATGAATTTGATTGCGTACACATGCACGCCGCATGCACCTATTTCTTACATGTGTACCCGTCGACGGGTACACGTGGGTACACGTAGGTACACGCCAGTTCTGTTTTTCGGGTGTCCATTTATGAAGGTATAACTCAATAGTTTGCATCGAAACTTGTCAAGGATGTCTTAGTCACTTATGGCCTTGACATATATGTGAAAATATTGCACTTTTTTACAACTCGGATTTTCACTGAGTTTTGGGCCCCAAGTGGGGAGTGGACAGGTACATATGTACGTTGTCCAAGTACATGCCGGGTACATGCTGGGTACATGCCGGGTACAGGTGTCCTAAATTTGCAGGGAGCCGTGTGATCTCACCGTCATCTGTAGGAACTTTGGCAGTAGGTGGAATGTAAAGCTGTCTGCCAAAAATGGTCTTGCGATAGATCAATCCCTGAATGAGCTCGAAATTGCTGACTGAATGTGATGATGTCAATGATGCCAGCTTAGATAATATAGTCTGTGCAAATGTGGCACGATCATACTGAGATATAATAATGGCGTGGAGCTGATGAGCTGATGATGCAGAAATAAGAGCAATGAATGTAGAATCTGTAGACGGAATGTCTGTTGAAGGTGCCTCGCCGACGTCTATATGTTGCAGACAATCAGTGAGTTCAAAGAGTGTAGAAATACGGGTAAGTGCATTTGCAAACTTATTCTTCTCGCCAGAAATGTGCTCTATTCGGAAGTTGTACTCGGAGAGCTCATCCAACCACCTCGCCTGTTTGGGGCTTAGTGTGGATTTGGACTGGAAATAAACCAGTGGCTGATGATCTGAGCGAACAATAGTCTCTGGAGCTCCCAGCAAGATGTGGCGAAAGAATCCGAAGCCCTCCACAATGGCAAATAGCTCGATCTCAGGAATAGGCCAGCGTCTCTGTGTATCAGAAAGAGTGACGCTGTGATAGCCACATGGCTTCATACCTTTTTCTTGATCCTGCAATACTACTTGACCAACGTGTGTGCCTGATCCATCGACCTCCATAATAGATGGCAGTTTCTGATCTGGTGTCATCCATGAAAATGACCAAGAACTGATCGATGAAGTCAAAGAATGCTCGATTTCCAACACGTAGAGCGGTCGCAGGAGCGTTAGTTAACCCGAAGGGCATTACTGTCCACTCATATGAACCATATCTGGTACGTATTGCTGTCTTGTGGATGTTGTCTGGATGTATGGGTATCTGATGGAAAAACTGATTAACCCCTAAACTGCGGAAGGAATTTCGGGGTTTTGAAATTTCGGGTTTATTTACAATAACTTTGGCACAAGGGTCCTGCCTCAACTTTTGAAAATAGTGTCGAAAAGGTCTTCTCAAGGCGAATCGCATGCAAACGTTGAAAATGCATGACACTTGACACCGACGACGTGATTGTCAACTGAAAAATGTTGATGGATGTGCACATCGTTAACAACTTAAGCCCTAATGGAATTTTGACAACCTCCAAATTTAGTGCCACACATACGGTTAGGGTGTGGGCGCCTCACTGAAACATTTGTATATTATTCAAAATTTTGCACGCTACCTGCTTTTGGAATCGGATTCTAGGTTCCTCATGGTGGCAGGCCTGCGTCTCAATCCTGGTCGTATCGGTGACACGTGCCGGAATAGTGACACAAGCATTCTTAGCCCTAAGCCTAGCAAAATCAGTTGAGCTTAGATAGCCGGGTATGTCCCTATTTAAGGGACTTGACAAGTTTACTTGTGTAGACATATATATTACCTCACAGGTACATCTAGTGCAAAAAATATATACGATGTACATATCGGTGCATAGTTGTCGTGGGATAAAAAAATGCGTGTTAAGCCAGATTTTGGCTGGAAAGGCGGTTGTTTGCATATTCCTGCATATATGTAGGAAATTGCATATTCCTACATATTTCATATTGTATTTATGTATTCATATTTTATTGATGTACATATCGCAAACTATTTAAACGACTTGATAACTTGATAACAGCCTATGAAAATTAAGAAAATCGCATCAAATTGAAAAAATCGCCATGACACGTCTACAAAAGCCTTTTGTTAAAAATCTCCGAAACTAAAATTCTTTATAAAAAATAAAATACTTAAAGCTTTGCACCTTTGGAGCGAAGCACGTCGAAAACAATGTTTGCTAACTCTTCTGGAGTTGCTTTTAAAAGAGAAGTGCTAACAAAGTTCATTGCAGGCACTATTGTTTCTGGCGTGACAGCCTGAGCCTCGGTCGTGGCAGCACGGGCTTGTGCCTCGGCACCAGGAACAAAATATTCTGCCTGTTGTCTCGGTGGAGTAACATTCATGACAGGTGTGGTCATGGTGACTGAAGACAGGATGTCCTCAACCCCGAATCCCGCACGGAGATTATACTGATAAGGGGCGTGTGTCGGCACTTCTTCAGTTGCCAACTCAGCAGTTTCACTAACATTCGCTGTGCCACTCGGTCCAGCTTCATCTGCATTCAGAGAAACTCTCCCACGCTCTGCCATCACCTCTGCATGCGTGTCAGAAAAATATCTGCTATCTTTAGGAACATTCTGCCGTGCCTCGTAAACCCGCCTAGTCTGCTCTTCTTCAGTGTCACACACGTCAGATTCTTCATATGGCATTTGCCTGATCTGAGTGTCCGAGTTCACAATCTGGTTATTAAAATACTTGCACAGACAGTCAGATTCAACAATGTTAAAATCCAACGATACATATGCGAAACTCAAGATGTGAAGGCACATAACGATCCGGCCCACGTTCAGTACGTGGGCCGGTGAGAGACATTCACTCGTGAGTGCCGGTTCACGTTCAGTATGTGAGGAATTCAACGAAATTCATGAATCTCTAGAATTTAGAATTTATACCTGGATCGATCGAAGTAGGAAGTCGAACTCGGGAACATGACGTTGGTGATGTCCGTGTTCACAGTTAACGCGGGCATGATAACCATCTTCCACAGACTCTCACAGCGCTCCTCCGACAATCCACGCCCGTAAGTGATGAAGTCAATACACAACACATACTTGATTTATCCCCGGGGTGCCCTCATCACTGGTACCTGCCCGGTACCCGGAGAGTTTCCCTGAGGAGCTGGAGCTGATGCTGGAGCTGGAGCTGGAGCTGGAGCTGCAATTGCTGCATTGATGCTCTGCTGATTCTGGAGCTCCTTAACCAGGGTGTTGACTGTTTTTAGGAGTTTGTTGGACTCACTTTTGCCACCCTGATTATTCTGTTGCTGCTGTCCTCTGTATGGATTCTGAGCTGGAGGATTGCCTTTTATGGGTTTCCCATCTGGTGTCTTGGTGGAAAAGCAATCCTTTGTGACGTGATTGGTACGACCACAACGTTGACAAGGCTGGGAAGGAGATGATGCTGATCCCTTTCCTTTTCCTTTCCCCTTGCCTTTTCCTTTTGCCTTTTCCTTTATTCCTCTGGGAATTCTGGTTGGCATTCTGATTCTGGTTGCCTCGATTCTGATTGGATCTGTCATATGGCTTATTGCCACGGCCCTTGTCCTTGTCTTTTCTGACTGGGCCTCCTGACTGTTCCTTCCGTCCCCTATAGTGAAGGGTCTCTGCCTGCTTCGAATGAACTACATAATTCAAATCGAGCAGAACCCGTGTGGTCTGTGTCCACGACAGGTTATTCCTTTCATCCTCTGTCAGAAATCTGAGATGAAACTGTTTCCGAAGGTCTGATTCAATGTTACTGACGAATCTGTCCTTGATTAAGACATCATCCAAATCAACTGATGCTAGAGAAGCCAGTGATGTGAATGTGCGTAGGTAATCTGCAAAAGGCTGGTTACCCTGCTGCAGTGCCATTAGATGCTTTTTGGCAACTGACCGCTTATGGGGATTTCTGGACTGCCTGAGGAATGTATTCCTGACAGCTTCATACGTGGCATCTGGTGTTTTAGCCACGACCTGAAATAGAATAGTGCCTGTCATTATTCTAAATGAACGTGAGGAAGACTGTGATGCGATCCTTATCTGGTGCACCTGGATATGTAAACTGAAAATATCTGTCTACTGTCGCTATCCAAATCTCAGCATCCTGTCCGACTTTTTACTCCTTTGGTGGATTCATTTTCACCTTAGGGACAATTGCGGCTGGAATTAATGCTGCGGTGGCCTGACCATCATCTGGATCTGTAAATGCAGGCGGGGGATTATCCTCTGAGTAATCCTCATCTGGTTCCTTAGGCTCAGTCTCTGGATCTCTATACCGACTCATGTCTGTCTTCATTCTGCTGATGGCATCGAAATATCCTATGTGATCATACCGGGTCTGAGTATCAGCATAACCCTTTAACCATGAAGGTATTTTGAATCTGCTGTAATGATCATAAGAACCCAGAATATCAAAGTACCAGTTAGTCGGATCTTGATCTATAGCTGGTATAGCTGCTGGTTCTTCTGCCATCTAAAATAAAACACGACACCAACAAAACCTTCAAAATGGATGTGTGTGTGTGTGTGTTTGATATATATATATATTGTACATGTATTATTTTTGTACATTATTGATATAATGAGGTGAAGTATATATATATGGTTCCACCTTCTTCCCCCCTCAAGGAAGTGCGAATTCCACAGGCAGTTGTCAAGTGCCTATTGCCTCATTAAGCAGCATGCAATTCCTATAGGAAGCAGCTGTACAGTTATTGGGTTGTTGCCCTACAGTTATTGGGTTGTTGCCCGATATATTGGTCATGACTGTGCTGATTTCAGCATGACCAAAATGCCAAACACAGAGTGTTTCACTATTATATAGTGGCATTTTAGGGTGTGTAGGGTTACTGTGACCCTTATCACCTATAGTGACATTAGGGTGTTACATGGTATCAGTGACACCTAATTATATCAAACTTAAGCAGTATGAACATTTCCTGAAGGAATTAAAGCAAAACTGCATTTAATATGTCACTGTTTACCACGTGATGCCAGAGAGGTACGTTACACCCCCTAGTTTTTTCACCCGATTATTAGGGTGTTACAGGGCGTTACAAATGCTCACAAATTTTTGCATATACCATTGATAGGTAAAAAATTGGACGAGCAAAAAAAATCAGACCATAATTTTCATTTTGAAATCATGCGTGTGAGATTTTTACCCATTTTCACCACTTTTTGACATATATGTCGGTGTGTGTGAGAGCACTAGGTGTATACTACAATGTATACAGCTGTTACACCTTTGTAATATATCTCACCTGAATACATGAAATGGAATTTGGCATTTTTCATGTTGGTTTGTGAAGATATGCATATGGTCAATTTTTGGTACATTGGGTTTTGCTGTTTAAAACCCATGATAAGTGGACCAAACCCCAATGATATATATATATAGGTGTATCAACTTTAAGTGCAGTCACTTAAGTGATAACTTGTCAGTAACCTATCATCTACTTGGGCATATGGCAGTGCACTGAAAGAGTATCAAGTGATATCTTCAGATTCCAAGTAAATTAGAACAAAGCTTGATAAATGAATCAAAGCAGTGTTACACACACACACACACACACACATGTGTGTGTGTGTGTGTGTTGTCTATACCAACCTCTATCAGCTGTCAATATGATTACTGATCTGAGAGAGTTACATGCATTTGAACCGATCAATATTGTATCAATTGTCAGAATGCAATGTAGAAGTTGGTGTTGCTCCAGCGATAGTAAAGGTATGGACAGTGTTCAGCATTTACCAGCTGCATTTTGAACACCGTATACTGCCTTCGGGTCTGGAGATATTCTCCATCCAGCCCTACAGCATGTGGTATTATCCTGTTTACCATAACTATCGCCATCACTGACATCCAACACGCACATGTGTTTGTTGGATGGTATCTACATTATCATAGACATGGTTGATATATAGTTGATCATTTCACTTACTGAATCAGTGAATGTCAACATAGTGTCAGTGATTGTGCATTATGCAGGTACTTGCTGATTTAGTACACTAAAGCAAATTGATTTATCATATAAGATGATCTGTATACCACTGGACAACATGTAGCTAGTATGATATATATCAATTTGGTTAGTAGGTTGTAATCCTGCATATCTCATCATGGTGAATGACGAGTTGATTGATATATTTCACACATGGCTCCGGTGAGTATTCCTTTCATTGATCAACAGTAGAACAGTATCCCATCCCAAATCCTGCGTCAGGAAATACTGAGCTAATTACTGTCTTCATGATCATGATCGGCACCTTATACCAAGTGGGTTCATTTATAGTTTACACTTGCACAGCAGGTATGCTATGTGATATATTGATGCAACATCTGGTATGTATGTAAGATGTGCATTTCTACAGTGTAATATGGTTGTATTGCTTGCTCAACCCCCGGTTCCATAGGGTACACGCCTATGGTCGGTTAGGCGCGGACAGACAGTCACCAAGTCGATCGACAGAACTATATGGTGATTTTCAGATAGGTCCTTACTTTTTAAGCTTGCAATACTTCCATGATACACTGTTATATATGCCTATATATGCCAACTGTTATCGTGATCAAGTTGGATGTATATATGTGTGCATATATGTCAAACATTTATGACCAAACTGATAATTATAACAGTATGAATGGTGCATATGTCGCAGTATAACATGGTGGTATTGTGTCGCATGGTATTGCTGCATGGTATTGTGTTGCATGGTATTGCTGCATGGTATTGTGCTGCATGGTGTTGCTGCATAGTATTGTGCTGCATGGTACGTTGCTGCATGTATGGTGTATGCTACATAGTACATACACATATGACTGCACAACATCAATATTCATACGATGTTATATTATGTGTCCGATTGCAAACTTTGTATGTACATTTGCCAGTAATTGAACAAACATCATCTCTGTATGCTATGTGCGCGCGTCACAGATATTGAATAGCGTGCTGCATGTTGATGTATACGAATTATGCGCCCTCATCGCGCGTCCCCTGAGCATGATGAAATCATAGCAGGTGCGCATATCCTGACGAGCTAAATCATCGTATATGCGCGTCGACGAGCGATTTTTGCAAACCATTTGCAATAACGAAATTTTTATGTGCGTGCGCTGCACTGAACAATGTGTGCGGATAGCGATCATCGCTGTAGCCGATGTATGTCGCTGCGGATAGCGAACATCCTGTCGCCGGTATGTGTCGCATGGTACGAATGCCATCGCGCGTACGGATCATATATACTGATGATGATTTAATCATTCGCGCGTCCGTATGTCGTATATCGTACCAACCCTGCGAATGATAACAGCATGTATGTGCGATCTGTATACAGTGAGCACACCTTGTCGCTGTTATTTTCTGACGATATTTATGCGAGTTGCGAATGCGTTCGCGATGACAATTCCTCGCGCACTCCGTTTGCTGTTGAATGTTGTTATACAATTGTAGATATTCAATATGCGTGTGTGCGCGAACTCTGTCGCCGCTTTGTATGCGCGATACCTGTCACACACACAGTATACAGTATACAATATATATCTACTGCTGCACACACTTGTATGTCCTCGTTCGTCGCGTGGACGGAGAATAACCACTGTCAAGGTTGTATATTTAACCTTTCAGACTATGCGGCTGCTATTGAACAGTAGCAACTCGCAACAAGTATTTGGTGGGTATGAGTGCAGTCTGGTATCCAGAATCTCCTGCTTGAGCTCAATGCTCTCTCATATACCTCAATGTCCTCACGCCTCATAGGCGTTACCACCATCGGGTTGTGAACCCGAGAACATTGGGTGAACTAACAGTATCGGCTGATCGAATTAGCCTGTTGATACCCGCATGGGGTTCAATTCATGCTTGAAGCGAAGACGCGTCCTCTCAGAACAGTTTGTTCTTCAAGAACTTGACTTGCTTCATCATCGAGATTCCGTACTCGGCCTCTCGATGACAGATGTTGTCAGATATATAGTTCGGAGTGAATATATCGGATAACTGGAAATAAACCTTGAGTTAAGGGTTTCGGGATCAGAACGGTAAAAAGTCGGTTTGATAAAAGAGAGATGCACATAAATACTAACGGGAGTTTCCCGACTACTGGTGACGGTCACCCAGCCTACTTTAGGATATTAGGAAGTGACAAGTGACAGATTAAACTGTCGGTGTGTCACATCCAGCACACCACCTAGGGTGGTGACAGGAGCTAGTAGTGAAATAAAGCAAACAAACTCCCTACTTAACTTCAGGAGGAAACTGTAGCACACCTGGGGGCCTGTACTCTTGGTCAGGGCGGTCCCAGTTCACAGCAAGGTCGACAGATACTGCTGTTAATTGCTAAAACCCTAAACTCAGCTCAAATTTAGAGAGCTCCTCTGCACATCTAGGAGGCTAAGCAATAGCTAATCTCTAGGCAGGCACGGTGTGACCAATCTCAGCCACTAGAGGTCTGCGGGACTGGCGGTCCGGCCCGGAGCAGCGTGAGGGTGAAGTGGTTGCCGGCCGCTGGGGCCGGTGGTAAATCATTCGTAGAAGAAATTCCTGAATCCTCGATCACAGCCGCATGGTCACCAGAGTTCGGCTCCTCGTCGTCGGACGAGTACGGCGGTGGCGGGTAAGGTGGCGACGGTGGAACCATATCTGGGTCGGGGTCATACAGCCATGGCGGCCGCGGGACATTGCGGAGAGTGTGGAATCCCTGTCGCAGCTCCCGATACCGCGTTTGTCGATGTGGCGGAATAGCAGCCGTGCTCGCACCACCCACCGTGTTGTCAAGATCGTCACGAATTGCAGCTGACGAAGTTCCCGTAGCTGGGACTGCCGAGGCAGCCAACGCAGCACCACCGACCGGTGGAGCCGTGCATGTGCGCGCATCGGCACCACCGACACCGGCAACGGCGTGCGGTGCGGCGGTGGCACAAATTACAAAGAGCGCACACACCAAGGAGGAAGCGAGAGGAGACCCCCCGAACCTCAGAATGCCGTTCCCACAGCCGTACCGTGGCCGCGGCAGTGTCACCGAGGTAACCTCGTCGTCATCGTCGCTCGTGGCGTAGGCCGCGGGCTCGTAGTTCATCTTGCGCTCCGGCTCATCAACCGCGGAGAGCAAATTCATGTTCGGGGTCGGCTCGTCGGGCGCCCCCAATGCAACTCTCGTGCTCTCAATGAAATCGGCAAATGTGCGGGTGACGGGAGGGCAGAAGGGGTTCGGCGGACCGGTCCATTCTTCCTCGGATTCAACCGACGCGGGCGGAGAGTGTGCGTGCGGCTCCGACACCTCCGGCAAGTCGGCAGTGAAGGTGTTGACGTTGAATGTCGAAGCCCCAGCCGTGCGTGCCATCTCAGAGAACTCGGTGACGGCGGACACGAGGGCCTCACCGTCCTCCTCGCAGAAAGAGCATGCGGAAAGATCGGCGAAGACCTCCGGCTTCCCGCCCGCAAGCACGCAAAGGGCGTCGAACTCCACGGGGTCGTCGTGGTCGATGGCGTGTTGGAACTTCGCGGCTAGCACGGAGTTTTCGGCCTCCTCAGCGAAGGCGTAGGCCGAGAGCCCGGTCCTGCCCCCGTTCGGGCAGTCCCGATGCCAATGCCGCGCCTTCCCCTTAGCGCACACCTGATTCTGGCAGTACGGGACGGTCGCACCGGTGTCGCGATGGAAGGCCACCTTCTTGGAGACGGATTGAGACCAATTTCCCTCCTTGGGGAGGGGCGAGGCCGCGAAGCGGGTCTTGATGCGGCGGTCCGGCTTGTCCGCGCGAGGAGTAAATCCCCGCGGAGACGGTTCGGACCCGGCGGTGACGAGGAAGGCGGCCAATTGTCGCTTTAAGTCGAGGACCATCGTCCGCAAGTCCGCGATCTCACCCGTCGCGCCCGAATCACCGATGTCCTTCTCCATGAAATGCGTGCCGTGGGAGTACCGGTGCGCGGATGCGGTGGCGGTGCCCGCCCGCACGTGCTCGCCGTAGCACTCACGTACCCATTGCTGGATACAGTAATCACTCACCTTTAACCCCTATGGAGCGGTTTGTACCGTATACGGTACAACCACTTCAAACTCTAAGCTTGGATTCATTTCTCAGCCCGATAGCACTTGTCGGAATCGGCCATACACGCTTCGCACACCCGTTGCAATAGGCATATCTAATACTCAACAATTTATTCTACACATATACTTAGTATATATATCTCACCCAAGGGCAATTTTGTTGTAGTAAAATCCCCAAAGTTGCTTATTTCTAGGCATGAAATTTGGGTCAAAAGTATCTTAAAGTGTGCAAAATCGAGGTGTAGATGCCATTCATCGACAAGGATTTGTTGGTTCAGTGACCACTATCATATAAAATGACCATGCACCTCATATGGGCAATACTTACTTTCCCAACAGTCGATTTCCCCCGAAAACACACGATATGGCCTTAAGTATGGAAAACATTTGACAAATGATGTTTTTTCGTTGTTTTTTGGGTGTTTTTTCACCTTATTGCTTGAATATTTCGATGCATTGGTGCGTTTAACTACAGCCACCATTACCAATTTCAAGGCATTAGTAAAGGCGATTGTTTTACGGTCGAGGGGCGACCTAATACTCGAATAAGCGGTTGTGAGAACTGATTTTTGACACTTTTGATTCCTGGAAAACGTGTTTTTTGGCTTGTATATCACCGATATATCGTTGTATATATAATGCGATCATGCATTTTATAGATCAAAATCACTTTATAGGAGTTATGGAACATGTAACGAATCACCCACACTTACCAAGGTACCATATACCGTGAAAACGGCACATTTATGAAACTAGTGCTTTTGGCAAAAAATTCCATCCGCTCCATAGGGGTTAAGAAAACCCGGCGATAAGAAACCAGCCAGCTTTTTCTTTTGGGGGGGGTACCGAAGTTGTCGAGAATAGCTGGCTGGTTTTTTTGAGCTATGGAATACTCGAAAATAAGAAATATGGGTGCTGGCTGAAGAGAATTTTAGGCGATTTTCCAATTTCTTATGTTAAGAAAACTTGGCTGGGACATTTTCAACTGATATCCATTTAACCCCCACGACTCTTATGTTTCAAAAGTTATCATGCGATACAACATTTTTAATGTGCTTAGCAAGATGCACTTCGGAAATATCGATGGCACATGAAAGTTATTATCACACTAGAAACCATATCAATCTCAACCTCAGCGATGGTTTTTAAGATTTTTAAGAAACTGGCTGAGCTGGGGTGAGTGAACCGTCTACGGCTAAGAAATAAGCTGGCTGGATCAAGAGATCGTGATTGCTAATTCTTCGCGATTCCATAGGACGCTGGCGCTGGCGGGGGGGGGAGGGGTACGCTGATTGGTGAGAATAGCTGGCTGACCCCAATTCTCCGGTTTTCTTAAAGGTGAGTGATTACTGTAGTGAGGAGGTCGTGGGCGGCCCGTTGGTCGTGAAGGAGCAAGCGGGACACCACCGGCTGGTAGAAGGTGGCGTCGAGGGCTTTGATGAAAAGGGACTTCACGTCCTCGTCCATGAGGGTTGCCCTTGCCCTCGCTGCCTTGAGCGCGGCGTTGAAGTCCTCGATCGGGCCATGCGGGTCCACGCCCGCAGAGATGCGGACGCCCAACATGTCCGCTTGCCCCTGGAAGGGGTCACCAACAGGGATCATCCGACGAGCGAACTCGAGTAGAACACGCTTACCGTCTCCTGGAAAGCTGGCGTGGGACGAGTCCATCCAGTTCGCTGCCGGCGAGGAGGGGTCCACCAGCAGCTCGAGTGTAGAGAATAATAAATTGTTGGCCTCCACGCGGACGGCCAAAGTAGCGTCGTCCAGCGTGAAGAGCGGAGCGAACCCGATGTCCTCAGTGACGAACGCCGTGTGCAGCGCAGAGACCATTCTCGTGAAGAGGGCCGCCGCGTGGGACTCCGCACCGGAAAATCTCCCAACCTTGCCCTCGAACAACTTGCGTTGAACGTGTTTGGAGACCTTCATGTCGAAATGTTCTCGCTGTAAAGTTCGTACCGACGCCAAAAATGTAGCCCCCGCCGAATTAGTGGGCGGCTGTGCTGCTGGCGGAGTCGCGGGTGTGTTGGCATGCCTGGCAGCAACGGAGTCAAAAATCGTGCTTAATGTGCGGCGGCGATTCGCCATGCTAGCTGTGGATCTAGTTGAAGCGACCATGATGAAGAAGACTACAGGGGTGGAGTGAGGCAAGAAGACGTGAAAAAATGCGGAAGTCTCGGGCGGCCAAGAAATGCGGTGGGTCGCCGATACGGTTGCCGTGAGAGAGCAGGAATTTCGAGAAGTCGTGTGGTAGATGGCGGCCGATACGAAACGGTGTGGTGACCAACCAGAATACGTAAACCAACCCAACGTTAAATCCCGTAGAAAAATGTTCTCAAAGTCCTACAGCCCGCCGTAAATCAACCCACAAAACTCAGGCCATACCCGCGACTGCCGGCACTTCCACGCGCGGAGCGCCTCACTCCACCCCAAGCGTCTGGCTTTAGCCAATCATCCCGGCGGTGTTGCAGTGGCTAAATAAAGCGTAAGTGGGGCCAAACCGGTCAGATATATAGTTCGGAGTGAATATATCGGATAACTGGAAATAAACTCTGAGTTAAGGGTTTCGGGATCAGAACGGTAAAAAGTCAGTTTGATAAAAGAGAGATACACACAGTGCCGACATTGATACAAAATCGGAGCCGTTGTCTCCGCTTTAAAATTTGTTACGTCGGTTTTGGTACCATTTAAGACCGTTCCCGGTCGGGTGCCATCAATTTCGATTCCATTTAACACCGCGCATGATCTTGCGCCGATGATTTTAAGCATATTCAACACCGTTTATGAAAACGCGACGTCGGTTTTGGTACCATTTAAGACCGTTCCCGGTCGGGTGCCATCGATTTCGATTCCATTTAACACCGCGCATGATCTTGCGCCGATGATTTTAAGCACATTCAACACCGTTTATGAAAACGAGACGTCGGTTTTGGTACCATTTAAGACCGTTCCCGGACGGCTGCCATCAATTTCGATTCCATTTAACACCGCGCATGATCTTGCGCCGATGATTTTAAGCACATTCAACCAAGGAGTAGTATCGATATTCAATATTTTCGATAGTATCGATTAATCGAAATATTGTTATTTATCGATAGGAAATTTGTACATATCGAAATATTGAATATTTATCGATACGATTTACTACATATCGATATTGATCGATAGCCCCCCGGACCTATCGATATTGATCGATACCTATTAACACCGCCTATTGTTATCACAAAAAGACACATGACTAGCCATCGCTGCGTGAATCTCACTCGCATGAGCGTCGGTGCTATAGGTAAGTATGCATGGCGGAAAGGCTGCTAGCGTTTATAAAGGGAGAGAGTCGACGGGTGGGTTACTTGCCTTCCGGTGTGTCAGCCAACTTTTCGAATATCTGGAATACGTGGCGGCATACATTGTGGGTTGAGAATACCGCAATCTCTTAAGTTGGTAGCAGAGGCCACGTATTCGAAAAGGCAGCTGGAACAAGCTAAAGCTGGCAATCAAACTCTGGAATCACTCCCCTCGCCTGGCACAAACCTCTGGAACTTTCCAAAAGTTAGCCTATCATATTGTCCCATATCACAGATGGCATCGATGCAGTCCTGAGCAGTGAGCACGTGACTCGGTTAATCCCGAGCGAGGAATTGACCCGTTGTTTTCTGGTTCACGCAATCCCGGGCGCTCGGTCGGATCGCTGCTTTCGGTTCCAGTTAATCCCGGGCGCTCGGTCGGATCGCTGCTTTCGGTTCCAGTTAATCCCGAGCGCTCGGTTGGATCGCTTGCTTTCGGTTCCGGTTAATCCCGAGCGCTCGGTTGGATCGCTGTTTTCGGTTCCACTTAATCCCGAGCGCCCGGTTGGATCGCTGCTTTCGGTTCCACTTAATCCCGAGCGCTCGGTTGGATCGCTGCTTTCGGTTCCATCTAATACGGGAACCGTGCTATGAGCCTACAATCGAATTCGGTATCCGAGTTGTAACAGTACCGATGTCGGCACTGGATACACATAAATACTAACGGGAGTTTCCCGACTACTGGTGACGGTCACCCAGCCTACTTTAGGAAGTGACAAGTGACAAATTAAACTGTCGGTGTGTCACATCCAGCAGATGTCACTCATGGTGAGTGGATGACAGATGTTATGACTGTACATGTCATAGTCGACCGTACTGACAATACTCGACGACTGTATGTCATTATAACATATGACATGACATGACATGACATGGTATGGTATGCCATGTATGACATGTATGACACGTATGACATGTATGACACATATGTCATCGGTCATATCCTTGACAGTCGGCGTGCCAAATCCAATATAAAATACTAGGTTGAGTGTTTTATGATGCACGTGAGCCGTGACAGCGGGCACGACGGACTGGTGACAACTCGGGTCAAGGGGTGACAGACAGGTGACCCACTGTGCCTCCCCCTTACAGTGGGGGGGGCAAGATTGGGTTCCCCGTGACCATATACCATACCGGAATATCCAAGTACACTAGATATCAGAAAGTCCCGTACTCGTGTGGATAAACTGTATAAGATAAATAAACCCTAAGCTAGATATACCCGGAACGGTCTCGGACGGTCTCGGGGTCTACTAGCCTACCTGTGACACCGCGTGTGTCACAGTACGAACCTACAGATCAGTCAGCAGTCCAGTGTTGGGCCTAGGGATCTGTCATAGGGGCCTGACCGGGACTCCCAGTCAGGGCTACCTATACAGATTTCAGCACACCACCCCAGCACTGTGGGTGGTGACTGGCTAGGAGAGTCAGAAAATGTAAAGCTGTAAGTGTTAGGGCAGGAGCCAGGGTGACAAGGCCTAACTGCTAATCTAACTGTGCAATTCCGATACACAAATTAGAACCCTCTAGCTAGCACAAGAGCAGAAACTCACAGGCAATTAAGGTCTTGCTAAACTACTGAAAGGCTCTGTGTCAGCAAGTCAAATTGAAGATTTCAAAGGTGTCAAAGTAAAACCATAAACCAGATTGAAGAAGTCTTTGAGGTCACAGGAGTTCTGCACACGCACCATGCTGGTGTGCCTCCAGAGTGAGCAAGAAGTCAATCGACAGTACCAAAGTAGTCAGCGGTGGCCTCACGGAAGTCCATCCCATAATAGGAAGTAAAGTAGCCAGCACCGTAGTAGTGCTCCACATCCAGAGGTCCGCTCTCATGTAATGCCATACCGTAATAAAATGCCATGCCGAAGCCCAAATCCGCTTGAGCTAAATCCTGAAATGCTAGAAAGCTCAGTCTGTCAGGAGGCTCGGGCGGCTGAAGCTGTGGCACATCGTCAGTTAACAAGAGACCCTGAGCCGGCATCACCGATTCAACAAAATCATTCGTAAAGTAAAATGACGGAGTCTCCCAATCGAGATCACCACCAGGCGAAGGCAATCCCGCAGCCGACCGAGCGTCGGGCACGGCTGCAGCCCCCATGATCGAGATGCAAAGAACGAGGGAAAGGAGGAAAGGAATGCCCCACGGACCAACCGTGGCAGGAAAGCCCCAGGGCGGCTTCCCACAACCGTAGGTCCTCTGCTCGCCCGCGGGCGGTGGCCCTGAAACATGATTGGCCGACGGAGGCGAGCCCCGCGGCTTCAGCCGGAAGCTGCCGTCGGCAAAGTCCTCATAGCATAGTCGTCGGTGTCATAGCCGGTGAGGTCAACCGGCGCGATGGCGGCGTGGTTGACAGTCTGAACAAACCCAGCGAACTCACCGTCCGTCGTGGCAGTCACCCGCGCCGATTGAAGCGGCACGGGCTCCTCATCCTCCTCCTGCGAGACAGGCATAGCAGGGGCCGGCACGGCGGATGCCGATGCCGCCGCACCACCTGCCGGAACCTGCCCCTCCGGTGTGATCCCCACCGCAGCGGCAGGGCCACACACCAGAGCCGACGCATGCACCCCCGCCCCGCTCCCAAGAATGAAAGATGCGTGGGTAAAATGTACCTTGTCCTGGGCGGCCTGAACCTCAGAGGTGAGGGTATCAAGCCGCCGCAAGATGTCCTCGTCGTCGGTCCCGCCAGAAGGCGGAGGCGGCACGGAGAAACCGTAGGCCGCCACGTCGATCCCACCGACGCCGTCCGTGGAGAGCACCGCGGGCGGACCATACGCCAACGCCGCATGCGAGAATGCCTCCGGTCCAATGTCCGCCGCGTCCTGGAAGACCTGCACGAGCGCCAACGCGTGCAGGCCCTCCGCGTCCTCCTGCTCAATGAGAATGCAGAAAGCCGCGGCCGTGGCTGGCGAGTGTTGGCGACCGCCAAGCGGGCAGTCGCGGTGCGGGTGATACACCTCACCTTTACCGGCCTTGCGGCAGCGGTGGCACAACGGTTTCGCCTTCATGCTGTCACGGTCGAAGCCGACCGCGGGGGGGTTGCCTGCACCCATGCGAAACCCCCTCGGATGCTGCTTCCCCCGATGCTGCGGCTGCGGCTGCTGTCCCCCGCCCGCACGGCCACCTCGCACCAAGGCCTTTAAGGCCGCGATCTCCTCGAGGAGCACCGCGTACTCCGACGACGTGACCAGAGCGGAGGGCTTACCGTCCATCCCCAGCACCTGCTTCTCACGTGCCGCCGCCCCCTCGTCCGACTGTGCCCATGCCTGGAAGATGGCCACGACGAGAGCCTGAAGCGAGCGGAGAGTGACCCCGCCGAGGTCACCCGCAAGCGGATAACGCACCTTCACCGCCGCGTAGAAGATTGGGTCGAGGCGGTTGTGCAGCGAGAGCTTTGCGGCTCTCGTCGGTGGGCCGCCAGTCAGGAGCGCGGTTATCCCGCACCAGACGTTGCTCACGAGCCAAGATCGGCTGCGGGTCAACGCCTGCGGGATAACGAACAGGGAACATATCAAACTTTTAGGTCGTACGGCCAACACTCAAAATTTCCATCGGCCAAGTTTCGGCCATCTCGGCCAAAATCTAAAATTGCCCGCCGCAGGCGCAAAATTTTAATTTTAAGTATGACAATATCATAAAAATCGCACAATTTCGGGGAAATTTTCAAAATTCACATAATTCGTCTCGGCCAACAAGCAAAAGCACCCTCGGCCAAACCTCGGCCACAGCCTTCATCGTACGGCCACAGACCGGCCATAGGAGGTTGATATGTTCCCTGATAACGAAGAGCCGCGTGCTCCTGCTGGTGGCTCTCGCGTAGGGCTGCCGGCACGCTCCCCTTGATGATGTCGATGAGAGCCCGACGTCCATCTCGGTCAGCCGAAGAGTCCGTACCCCGAAGCCAGGTGTCAGCCACAGAGTTCCGCTCCACGACGAGGGCCAAGACGTCATAGAGGAGTCCATTAACCTTCTCGATAACCAGAGAGGTGGGGTCGTCGAGGTCAAAGGGGGCCAAGTCCCGCCCAGCGGACTCAAACTCGGTCCGAAGCTGCACCACCAACTCGGAGAGGCGGTCGGTGTCGTCGGTACCACGATAATGATGTTTCTTGGAACCAAGGATATCCTCGCGGATACCCTTGGCCCAAGCCCGATGCAAGCGCCCCTTGTACACCGCGTCAACCGTGGCATGTTGGTCGACTAGGTGCTTCCGCAACGCGACAGCGGCGTCGGAGTTGCTGGAAGCAGCAGGGGGCACCACAGGTGGGGTGCTAGCGGTCGGAGTGTCCCGAACCGCATCCAAAAGCCGTATTGAGGCGTCCAAATCGGAGTCCCTCAATAGGCGTTTGCGAGCTCGTGTAGATGCTGCCATACTGTAGAAAGCCAGAGAAAAGATGATGCGCGGCTGCACGTTTGGGTGTTGTGGCGGAAATGGAGGGTAGGCGTAACGGCGGAACGTGCGGAGAGGCGAAACAAGCGTGGGGCACTTGCAAATGTCGTCGTGGTCAAAGGTGTCCGGAGCACCAGCCCAAAGTACGTAAACCAGCGGGATCGGGGCAGGTAAGATAACGTAAATGAACATTGCCAAAACCGAGCAATAGCAACGCGCGGTGCCCATGACTCGCAGCCGCAAAACAGACGTCTACCGTAAAGCCATGTCCCAAATCCTAGTCGCACCCAAACGCGCAAGTGCGCACCACCTCTTCAAGCGGCTGCTTTGCTGGAGTCAGTGCACCGTAGGTCATAACTTGCATGACTCCGTTCGACTGTACCAGTACTCGTACAGTACTTGGTGACAGATACCTAGGTCACAGATGCATTATATATTCGTTTATCTTTATAATCAGTTTACACTTGTATGAAAAGTATTCAGTGACCACCCGATATAATACGGTATATTATATCTCACAGGTTATGGGCCCACCACGCTTCCACTTCCAATCATGGCCAAGATAGCAAGTGGAATGAAAACGTGGATGGGGCCACGACCTACCGGAATATCCAAGTACACTAGATATCAGAAAGTCCCGTACTCGTGTGGATAAACTGTATAAGATAAATAAACCCTAAGCTAGATATACCCGGAACGGTCTCGGACGGTCTCGGAGTCTAGCCTACCTGTGACACCGCGTGTGTCACAGTACGAACCTACAGATCAGTCAGCAGATCAGTCAGCTGTCCAGTGTTGGTCCTAGGGATCTGTCATAGGGGCCTGACCGGGACTCCCAGTCAGGGCTACCTATACAGATTTCAGCATACCATACAACATTTCAGGGTTCGGCGTTCGTTTAATTCGCCGTAATAAACGACTAATAAACGAACGTTTAGTAAGCGGGTGCTTACTAAGCAACCCCCCCCTTTTTGGGTTTTGTAATAAACGGTTAGTAAGAACATTTTTGCTTTAGGAAAGATTTCTCTTTATTCATCCCCCCCTTCGTTCCCCATTCCCCCTCTCGCTCCTCATGACCAAAGTTTTCTACACCACCCCCCTTTCCTGCTTTTCCCCCTTCCCAGTTCCACCACAAAATTCCCCCAACACCTAATCGTTTTGCGGATTAGGCGTGGTAAATAATGCGAAAATACTCTTCCCACCTAACCCCTTCATCACAGGAACGAGGAAGTAGATAATCAGTAATGCCCCGTTTCGAAAACTAACTCACAGTTTACTGACTGGCAGTCCCCATGTGTATGAAAGAGTGCTTTGAATACTGCAGTAACTACATATCACGATAGGGACCGGCACTATCTGTATACCTCAGCGGTGCTCCTCGCAAGGTGGGCCTGTAAGCGGGCTTGATACTACTCCAACGTTATTTTCATGAGCCACAATGCAAGGAAGTGAACGGCCAGATATTTACGCTCGATTTTCGCAATCAATGTTTCTGCCTTTTAGATGTTGCCAGAAGCGATTACATTTCAGCCAACCAGATAAACTGACGTCCTATCCACTTGGAAGTTCTTGGAGTAAATATTTATTGCTGCGCTCAGCGTCTTGAGACGATGTTCTTTACGCGTGTTCTACGACGTATTGTACACATGTTTTGGCGTTCTACAAATCGCTGCTAGGAGGTTTTCTTGAAAGCGCTTCCGTCATAACTTCCTAAACACGGGTCGTGTGGGGTGCACAAGGGATTCTAAAACTCAGTGAGGATTAAACCGGATATCAGATGTTTCGAAGACAAGATCTCGCTCAACGGGAACGGAATGTGGTGCGTTTCGCCGCCCTTGGTAAAAGAGTCTCCCCGAAATTCCGACGAACCAACTGTTCACCTATAGCCGGGGAGCTCTTCTTCCTCTTCCGAAGCTCTAAACGATGTGCAACGTAAGCTGCGATCGTTCAAAGGATCGAGAAAAAGTAAAAGTAGCTCCTTCGAATTCTCGCATAGTGGAATCTCGTCCCCGATCATTGGACGATTGTTTAGTATTGACCCTGCCCAACTCGAATTCCTTGTTTCCCGCGCTGGGATGTCCGAACAGTCTGCCGAAACCTTGGAGGGAGTTGGTTTACTATTTTGCTCGTTATGCGCCTGAAGAATTGGATCGCTATCTACAGGGACAGGCGCATCCTCCAAAATCGGCGGGCGGATTACTGGAAGGGCAGCCATTGCAGCCCTCGCGTGCGCGGTACAACTCTCCCGAAGTGCTTAAGCCTTTCCAAACGTGTTCAGCGACGTCTCGACGTAGCTCCGTAGAGGAGTTGAAGGAAACAGATCCGCGCGCGCGCGCGTGTGTGTGTGATATTTTAATCAATGCCTGCTAACTCAACCCGAAGGCTTCGTCTGCGCGACTAAAGCAAACGGCCCTCTCGAGGCGACATAGTCTTCTTACTTACTTCCATTCGTCGCGTGTGATTGCGAGAGTGACCGTCAGGCTGCACTGGCTCCACAGTGATGAAGGGCTTCACTCCCGTTCCGCGAGTTTGGGTGGGGCTTATTTCGTGTCGATCTGTGGTCGACGCGCAAAGCAGGTGCGCCGGAGCTGCGCTGGCCTACATGAGCTTCGCCATCATGCTTCTGGTGTTCAACAAGGTGGCAGTATCCTCGTATAAATTCAAATACGCCAACATAATCACTCTCCTGCAGGTGGCGGCCGCCGGCTCCGCGCCTGTCCCGCCGTAGGCCCTGCGCACTGAGAAGCCCATGGGTAGATACCCTGCGAGGCACGCAGCTTTCGTCGGGCTTGCGCCGCTGCTAGTCACCTGTTGTGTTGCAGCGACGGCACGGCACCTGGCTGACGTGACCGGCAGGATTCCTCAAGGGCGATGCTCGGGGGCTGCGCCTGGGTCGGGTGGCCAGCGTTCCAGGAATGCGGTCTTTGGCTTGCATTTGCTTACCCCGAGCAACCCGAGCGAAGCCAAGGCTTCTTGATGCGCGCGCGCTGCTCGCGGCACCGACCACAAGGGACTGGCGGCAGGGTTAACCTGACACGTTAGGGTTTCTTGAGCAAAACACACTGTGCGAAGTATCAAGGGTGAACAATTTTCCACATTGCATCTCCAGCTGCTACATCGTCTCGCCATATGATGATATATATATATATATGATCGACCCTGCACGCTTTCGAAACGATCTTGCAAGCTTAAGTGCTGCGGGAGCAGTTGTGGTGCATATCGCAATGGCCTTGACCAGAGGGCCAGTTGCACGGCGGAACGGGGCCACGTAGCATTATGCGATAAGACGAGGTGGTCCCTGGGTTATGGAACATTGCAGCTCATAATGTCCAATGTGCTACTCGGCGTGATGGTTCGCTTCCGGGTAATTTCCCTGTACTCTAACACTGGCGACGATGATCACAACCAGATGAGCCGCTCTAGGTGGGGAGCACCCACAATCCTCCCGAGCTACGTTATTCCAGCAGGCTTTTTTGCAGTGTGCGATGAGGGGCCATCGCTGCTTCAGGCTGGCAAAATGGGGCGCTGGCCGGGGTGCAGGTTTGTACCGATCCACGTGGTCAAAGCCACGCTCCCGCTCAGCGTCGCCTATCTGCTCTATATGGTGCGCCCCCATTCGATCTGGCCTTGTTCTGGATGTCTCCTTGCTACTCGGTGTGGCCTCGCTGCTAGATCAGAGCATGGCGAGGTTGGCTCGCGCCCAAGTGATGGGCGAGGTTGGCTCGAGACCAGGTGATGGGCATGGCGAGCATCGGCGGGGTGAACCTTCCGATGTACACCACACTGCGACGCACTACGGCCGCCTTCACTATGGCTGCGGAGTACATCCTGGGGGGCAAGCGCCACCCCTACAATATCATCGTTCGTCCCTGTTGCTTCCCTCTTTGAACCGACGAAGCTTTCCCCAGGATCCTCTCTTCTCAGGTCTTCAAAGGTTTGCCGATTAGAACTGCACGTCTTGTTATAGCGCTCAAGGGGGAGTGAAACCGAGATTTTGTTTCTAAAACCTAAACACGCGGCAACACCTTGAGGCCACACGTGACGACGAGGCACGAAGAACTTGCAGAGAGGATGTGACGACGAGGCACGAAGAACTTGCAGAGAGGATGTGACGACGAGGCACGAAGAACTTGCAGAGAGGATGTGACGACGAGGCACGACGAACTTGCAGAGAGGTGCTCACGGCAGCACGGAGTGGGGAACAGATGAGCGTGGTGCTGATGGTCGTGGGCGCCCTCGTCGCCAGTGCCCACGACCTCACATTCGATGTCAAGGGCTATCTTCTGGTGCTCGGCTCCAACGTCTCCACTGTAAGGCCTCCTCCAAGCCGCTGCTCCGCCGAATGTTTTAGTGTCTCCGCGTCTGCTCGCGGCCTGTTTGAGGCGGGGCCTTTGCACTGCAGGCGGTGTATCTGCAGACCATAGCGCGCTTCGGGCAGCGCAGCATGCTCAACAGCTTCGGATTGATGTGGTGTAACGGGCTCGTTTGCGCTCCTGTTCTGGTTCGTTCCAGCCACCGTCGTCGACCACACGAAATCCTGCCCAGGCTCACCATCTTCACCATCTGATCCGCGCGCGTTCTCGTTCTGTTTATGTTCGCTGCTGGGCGGTTGTGCGCGCCCCCGGCTGTGGAATGATCAAACTGTCGCCACATCGAGTGTGCTCTGATTCTGAGGCGCTGCCATCGCTGTAATCGCATAGCCGGCACCAGCGCACTGCAGCTTCGAAGTGGTGCGTGCGCCGTGCAGTGGGGGCGATGTGGACCTTGAGGGGCGTGCGCTGCACCATCCCACAGCTGATGGTGACGCTGGTGACCGGAGAGCTGGCAGCCGCCCTGCAGTACGAACACCTCAACGCTACCGGGTTCAAGGTGTGTGCTGGTTCGATTGTTGTGCCTGCTCGCCTGCTGTGCCGCGCATGGAGATGGCGAGCACTGCCGCGGTTGGGATGCAAAGTGTCTCGAAATCGGCGCCAGAGTTTTCTGCTCCTTTGAGTGCTGCAAGGCACCCACCCCACAGTCATTCCAGCCAGTTGCAGCAGCCTGTGTGTGAGCGCCCACAAATCACAGCAATGCCAGCCAGTTGCAGCAGCCTGTGTGCAAGCCCCCGCCAATACCCCGGTTGATAAAACAATCAGGCGAGAACAGGCGCACCCACCCACCCACCCACACAGATGGCGTGGGCAGCTCAGGGGGTAGAGATGAACCAGCTTCAGAGACACAACATCAGTGCGTAGGCAGTGCAGTCGCAGAGGCACTCAGATGACCTGGCGAGGCTTCGGGGGGGGCGTTCTCCACGTATCGGTCTGATGCCTGTCTGACGCGCACGCACACGTGATGGGAGCTCGCCATTCGGATGTGGTGGCTGCGCAGATTGCCCTGTTCTGCTCATGCTCGATGGCCTTCCTGCTGAACTATAGCATATTCATCAACACGAGCCTCAACTCCGCGCTGACTCAAACCGTGTGTGGCAACCTCAAGGTGATGCAAGAGCCTCCCCGAGACCCCCCTTGCACGATGGCTTTCAAGTGGATTCCGTTGAAAAGAAATTCTGATCATCGCAGATTGTTAGGCTGTTGTTGCTGAAGAATGCACTTTTTTGTGCATCGGAGAATGTAGCAGTCTTAACCCCATGGGCATCTCCCAAGCGAAAATTTGCGTGTGCGTTGCATGTTGTTTTGAGTGCATCGCGCTTGCCTGTGGTTGGATGCTGCAGCCTTAGTTTGCCTACTCACAAAATGCGGTGCTGTCTGTCTACTCACAAAGTGCGGTGTGGTGTCAACTGGGATTATTTGGGTTGATCAGGATATGGTTGTGATTCTGGTCGGCTTCGTGTGGTTTGGGGATGCCAAATTCCATCCAATTAACTTTGCCGGCATCTTGCTTGGTGTTGCTGGATCAATCGCTTATGCAGTTTTCAAATTGACTGGAGCCAAGCCGGAATCAACTGTAAGATGACAAAATTTGTTACCTCCAAGCTCCTATTAATTTGAGTCATGTAAATCGGGCAATCGGTCAAGCATATTGCTGTTGGGTCGTCATATGTACTCTTATGAAAATGGGTGTGTATGTCAATCAAAGTTGTGACAAAGCCCATCTTCCCTTGGACACATGACAATTCCATAGGATGTCTTACTTTAACTCTAAAACATCCGGCGCTCGGGATCTGTGGCGGCTGGGTTTCTGAAGGTCCCGATTTTGAAACTGGTTGCGGAACGCATCTCGTTGTGCAGCGACTTAGTCGCTGATAAGGAATTTCTCATTCCAACCATGCAAGATATCCCGTATACATTGGTGGCATCTTCCTCCCGACACGGTGTCCAAACAACAAGGCGAGTCGTCTGGTTGTATGTGTCTCTTGTGGCACGGTGGATATGCAGAATTTCCCGAGTCACGGCAAATAAACACAATCGTGCTCCCTGTCGGCACTAAGCTTTAGGGGGACATTTCGCACCAAACTCTACGCAGCTACAATGGACACATCCGTACATGGATGCACGATTCTAGAATAATTCTAGAATGGGTAAGCGATGATACTGTTATAGAACTGGAAATAAGAATTCCAATTCGTAGGTTCAGGACAAATTGTGTGCGGTCCTCGCTCGAGCCCTCGCTGTCAATGGTCGATGTGCAGTGTTGGGGCCCAGTGTTTCAAGTATATGTCACGCAACAACTACGCGAATGAATGCCGGAAAACCCCTCACTTACGGTTTGGGTTGTTAATGGCAAGGTGCAAATCACATCCATGTTCACAGTATAGCTGTTCTAGGAGAAATCGATGTTGGGGAATAAGCCGATGGTGACTACAGCAAGACTTACGGCACCTTTAATAGTGTGCAACTCCCATATCGTGCGGACCGTTTGCACTCGAGGTTCCGCCACCGCCTTTCCTTCTTGACTGGTGGAAATGATGCATTTTGAATCGAGCCAGTCGTTGAACATGTAGTCGAATGCTGCTGTGCGTGACCTGCCAGCAATGCCCTTGGGGTAGGGCGCCCTCGTCCCGCACCGACTTATTCCGTTTTATTATTTTCTCTCTAAACAAGTTGGATTATGAAGCATCGTTCCGGCGTGGGACCAACGTTGCAGTTATTGCGCGAAACCCAAATAACCAGGACAAACTCAGATTTATCGTGCACTTTCAAATAACAAAACCCAGCCTTCACCCTGAGCACACGTGGTGATACAAAAGTAATCCGCAAGGGGAAATTCAGCATCGGGATCGTCGCCCGTCGTTACTCAATGCGCACATAAACCGAATGAACGTAAACGGCGCAGCATCTCCAAGCTCCTTTTTTTATCATTATTCGCGTATATCCGCGTCGGCACGGGTTATAAGGTGCACCGCGGGGGATTTGGGACACGCCCTGAAACGTGGAAGTACACGTCCTGAAACACCTGTGCGGAACGGCAAACTACGTTCGGGAACCGCGACCTCCTGATTATTGCTGCTTGTGGGATGATAATAAGCACATTTAACAAACAAGCAGTGGCGGTACTCAGGTTGGATAAAAACGTTTTTCTCGATCCCGTCTGATAGAATTTTGCCGCGGCTTATCTGATTTCGTGCGCTATCAGGTGCCCACCATTCCGAGAAATTAATTACCGTAATGCCGGGAAATTAAGTGACATGGCCGGTCAGTAATGTGATATCGATGTGTATTGAGGAATGTCCCCAGCTTTAGCAAACATCTATAGCACAGACGGTGGATGCAAGAACCCCCGGGTGATGGAGCTAGTGAAAAAACACCCTCCTAACCAGGAATTCAAGTAGGTTGCCTATCCTAAGATACAGGCATTGTGCAAAGTGGATTAAACTTGGTTGTTATTGCATTCCACACACATATCTTAATGGCGATGCTGCATCCAAAGCTCAGCTCAGGACGACACGGATATAATACACCAACCATACACGAAGTCACGAAGTGTTTGTTAGTGGTCAGTGCGACTATTGCTAGTATATTGCAAGTATAGTATATACATACGCACGTGCGGCGAACGATCCGTTCCTAACGACCACGCACAAGTTCGGCTTCGAGACGATATAATCCAAGGGTACGCGTTATCGACACAGTTGCCTACATGCATGTGTTCATAACGCAGCATGCATTACTATACGTGTAGAGATAATTACGTGGTGCATGCTAATATGGTCTATGTATGCAGCGACCTTCGCTCATACCTGCAGTATGTGGGTTTCACGCTGTGAATCGCTTCGTGTGTAGTCTTGTTTGCCCCGTCGCGCCGGGACACGCGTCGTCATTATCACGGTCTGATTTGACAATCGGATGCCTCTGTTGCTTGGCACATATTGCACAATGCGTGGTGGTAAGCCAGAGTGAATACTATATATATCTTAATGGCGACGATATCTTAGGAGAGCTTCTACTTCGTCCCCTTTACAGCGTCAGTCTGTGCGCCCTCGGATGCCATCATGCACTCTATACGCTTCAAAATCATCAAAAACGACGGACGCTGAGCTGGATCCTCCGCCCAGCACTGCCAAGCCAAGTCCCTCCATTGAGCACAATCTTCAGGAAAGACCAATTCTTCTTTCACAGCTTGGCTACCACCTTGGTAAACCTGGAATTAGGGTGTGCATAAATCATATGCAGTCATTTTAGGCACTCGACACGGCCTTCAACATGCATGGGACATCAACTGACCACACAGTGTCCCAATTCGACTCATGAGACGCTGATGCTCTGCACAAAGAGCAGGTACTCTTGAAGCAGGCGGTAAAGCGCCTGGCACACTGCAATCCTGATATGGCCCCATACATGTTCAATACTCATGACTCCACTGAGCCAATGCTTAACTCTCTCATATAGGACTACCCTCAAGCCTGCATGGATACTCATGGAAGTTTGGGTTGACATTGGAAATGAAAACTTTCCATGATATGCGAATATATGATTTTAGAGGCGAATCATTCAGACCGGGTTCAGCCCTTTGGTATGTATCCCTTATTCTGATGGCTTATCCCTTATTCTTCCTCGGGGGAGAGAGGGAGTCGTGCAATATTCGCACCCGACCCAGAAGCTCCTCCATGCGCCACTCCTTCCATGGAATCTGCCTTGTGGCAAGCTCGTACACAATGATGCCGAATGAGAACACATCCAGCTTGTCCCCTCGCAGCCCCCCCTCTCTCCTTTGCAGCCGCTCCGGTGCGGCATAGCTCAGTGTGCCCATCCCCGTGCTCGTCACACTCATCGGGCCATTGCGCATCTTGCTGAGCCCGAAGTCACTGACCTTGGCAACGTTGTCTTTGGAGATCAGCACGTTCTTTGCGCTCAAGTCGAGGTGGAACACGTTGCGAGAGTGCAGATACGCCATTCCCCTCGCAATGCCTTGCGCCCACTACGCAGGCCCATTCCCCCCATCCTGCCGCCCTCACGAGGGGTTCCCCAACCTCCCCGCTCCTCCAGTACTTCCCCTTGGAGGCAACCCCCTTCGACTTTGTTGATTTACGAAGCGAGTGGATACTTGCAATTTCACTGGTTGGTGAAGTGGCAGGCGGCCAATCCCGCATCATCAGCGACCGTCTATGTTCGTGAAGATCTGCTCCCAGATGCACGATCCCGGCAACTTCTAAAAGACGCGTTGATTTCAGACTGTCCCTGTACATTAAGGAGGCTCATAAACCTCAAGCCCCTCCGACATATTAGACGGGTGGAGGC
Organism: Cymbomonas tetramitiformis; assembly: GCA_001247695.2. NCBI lineage: Eukaryota > Viridiplantae > Chlorophyta > Pyramimonadophyceae > Pyramimonadales > Pyramimonadaceae > Cymbomonas > Cymbomonas tetramitiformis. The sequence continues at coordinate 1,626 of LGRX02025331.1, read as the reverse complement.
GCCTCTCGCTGGTGAGGTGCCTATAAACTCATGGCCACTCGGGTGGCACGTGGCCTGCAATGCCCAGTGAGTGCTTCGGCAGGGTTTGAAGCTAGACGCGCGGTGCACGTGCTGAACGGTTTTGGGAATGAGGTACGGACATACAGACATGTTTCAACGCTGAGGGATAGGGCACTTCTCAGCGCTGAGGGATAGGGCGCTTCTCAGCGCTGAGGGATAGCGCGCCACATACAGACACGGCTCATTGCTGAGGGATAGAGCAATACCAGGTTCCGAGTACTGTAGGAGATGGGCTCGAGGGCACCCTCGGCATTTCTTCTCCCGAGTAGCAGGCTTAGCGAGCGCCCACAGTAGCGCTTGCTCTGGTGCTTACATCTGTCAGCAGTGTAGATGGCCTCGAACACCATTGCAAAAGGAAGCTCTAGGGCCCAGCGACCCCCGCTGCAACCCTTAACGCGTGGCACAACCTTTCTCCGTGCACCTATATCTTCGAGCTTACCAAGCGTTAGATTTAGCAATTCATCAATGAGACAATTGTATGTGGCATATGTCGCTACCGGCTGCATCAACATGCGTGACGCGCCCAGCGCCAACGGCGTCCCTACGGCATGCGGCATCAATGCAATAGGTGGGTACAACAATCATCCAGCAGCCTTGCATGGCTTGCTTCAGATGCGGGCCCCTGTGCAGGTGCCTCCCTTGCCCTGCCGACTGCCCCGCAGTCTAACGTGGCGCCGCGTGCAAGCATGCAGTAAGTCCGGGTTGCAGTAGCGATTTCGGGTGCTGCTGGTCTCTTACTAACGCGCTTCTTGCAATGCAAGCTGCTTAGTGGGCGCGGCTGCAACCCAAAAGCCAAGTGGAGGGAGGGCAACCGCTGTACCTGGCCGCACGGAGACCCCCAACCATAACACAATGTTGTGGTGGCGCAGGCCGCTGAGAATCGACACCTCACGAGCGAATTCCACGAGCTGCGCAGGTCCCTCCTGCGATCCCCTCCGTCCAGTCGGTTACCTTCACTTCTCAACAGCGCAGCATCCAGCCTTTGGCCAAGATGACACTCTTCAATGCCAGAGCACGAAGCTGCAGGGATGCGGTGTCATTTAAGGCATTAAAGGGATCCGAGTCGAGAATCAACTCCAGCCACCTTGGAAGGAATTCATACTTTCCAACGGCCTGCGCCTCAACAAGCTCAAATGGCAAAGCGTCTAAAGGATAAGATTGGCCAAAGGCGACTCATCAACCTCAAGCTACACCGGTGTAGCAAGGCAAACCGTGGCGGGCTGAGAAAAATGTCGTGCTGCGGCGGTGGAAGGCACGGCATACTGTGGCGGCGGGAAGCAGGAGGCCCGCCACACCATGCCACACATGCCACACCAAAAGGAAATAAACACCCCAATTGTTGTCGACACCTCTAAGGTTGTAGCAACTTAGTAAAAGGAGGTCACGGGGCTTGCTACTTTGTGAGGTGTAAGTGTTATGGTATAGCACTAGGGTCGGCAATGAGCAGCAACACCGCACTGATCGCTTATGCCCCTGCGCAGCGCACTGATCGCTTATGCCCCTGTGCAACGGACTTATCACTTATGCCCCTGCGCAACGGACTTATTACTTATGCCCCTGCGCAAC